>PVIU01006059.1:0-105874 GCA_004026605.1 Ondatra zibethicus | reverse complement strand
AGCCTACATATCCCTCAACAGAAGAATGGATAAAGAAAATGTGATATATTTACATAATGGAGTATTACTCAGCTGATTAAAGGATGGCATCAAGAAATTTGCTGGCAAATGGAACTAGAAAAAAATGAATCGTCCTGAGTGAGGTAACCCAGACCAAGAAAAATAAAAATAAGGAGACTATAACCATTAAGTAAATGATAACTAAGTTGCAATTTGTAGACCCAGAGAGGTTAGGTAAAGTAAAGGTGTCTGGGGGGAGGACAGAAATCATCCTGAGATGGAAATTAGAATAAATTTTACAGGCAGACTTGAGGTATGGGGGGACAGGAGGGCAAAATGGGTAGGAAGGATGGGGTAAAGGGAAAGAGACCTAGGATAGATGGCTAGAATTGGGCCTGGGCAACTGAGGGTAACATGGAAACCTGATGCAGTGAAAACATCCTGTTATCTATGAAGATGATTCTAATGAGGACTCTTAGTAACAGGGAAAACAAATTACCAACTTGTCATCTCTTGTAGTCAAGCAATGCTTCCAGTGGAGGCACGGTGTTGCATTCAATTGAAAATTGGTCAAGGGGATCCCATGGAAATTTCAAACAATCTAGGCTGTTGCTAAGACAAAAGGTTGCTCTCCACAACCTGAGAGCAAGGCCCCATTGTTGAGGACAACAGTCACATAACTCACTGAACATGGCGAAGTAAAGATGGTACCTACATGGAACCCCTTGGTTTTAGTCTCTTTGGTGTGGGAAGGTACTCTGCAGGCTACTGAAAGAGTGACTTGGACACAAATACATCCACAAAACTTTTGACCTATAAACTATCCTGCCTGCAAAATATGCTGAAGCAATGGTAGCACAGAATCTGTGGTAGTAGCCAATCAATGTCTGATGTGACGTACAGACCACTCCAAAAGAAAGAAACCACGCCTGACACTGGGTAACCAAGTGCCAAAGACTAGTTAGCCAAGAAATCTATATGAAACTATAATCATGATATACTATATGAGAAAAGAATCTATTTTCAATAAAAAAATAAAATAATAGGTAACATTGCACTTTTAGAAAACGAATGTATTATCCTAAAAAATAGAAAGTACCAAATTTTAAAATGAATAATAAGGTAATAAATACTATTATTTATATGATTATTATACACACACATATATATATAAATTTATACATATGAAGTTATAGAAGCTGATTAGGCTAAAATAATAACCAGGTAGTTAGATAGATAAACATTAAAATAGTTATAATGTAAATAGATGATAAAGTTTGAAATCAGAACTCTGATCCTATACTTTGGTAAGTAAAATGATAAAGTTCTACAATATTTAGTTCTAGAGAAAGATAATATAATATTTACTTTAGAAATCAGAAATACTTATTTTGAGAAGTAAACATTATAGGCAAGAAATACCACAGGTAACATTGTATAAAGTTAGACGGAAACATCTTTATAACCTGAACAGGTTACAACCTTTTCCACTCAGTGTTCATATGCAAGCTGGGCATAGGGCTTTCATTCATTGTCATTGTTCCAAATTAGCAAGCATTTCCTGGCAGTGTCAGCTTCTCTATATGTCTAAATGAAACTGTCTTTGTGTTATCTCAGGTGGTCAACCCTGAAGACTCGAAGGCCCGACAATCCGTCAGACAGTGCTGCTAATCTGGCCATTTTATATTATGAAACCTTAAGTAGTATCATCTTAAACTTGAATTTATTTTAACCAACACAAAACACATGAAACATACATTTATTATTCTATGGGCCCCATGTAATATTTCCATACATGAATAAATCATGGAAAATCTGGGTCTTATCAATCATTGATCATTTTGTTACAACAAAACTATTCCAAATCTTTGCTTCAGGTTTTAAATTGATATATTTCAGCCAACAGTGTAGCAACATCCTGAATACAGCTCATCGGTGCTCTTCCCTAATCCTCTCACACCCCTGCTCTCTCTATGTCCTTGCTAAATTCAGCTCTGCTCTGAGCTTCTATGGGATCAAAACTTTAGGTTCAGTATGTGAGGTAGAGCATACCATACGTAGATTTCTGTGCTCAGGTTATTTAACTTAACACAGTGATCTCTAGTCCCATCCATGTTGTTTCAGAACAGGATTGCATTTCATTCTGTGTCACTTTTTAAATGACATTTTCAATGGACAGACACTTAGGTTGCCTCTATTCCTGAGTTTTCATGATGACTTCTGTAGTGAGCAAGCAAATGCAAATGTCTCTTTGATATCAGGAATGTATCTGGAGTGAGAGTGCATGTATAATTTCTGTTTTGAAAACCTACATACTGTTTCCCATATATTTTATGAATTATATTCCCACAAACAATATGCAGCAATTCTCATTTCTCCATATCCTTGTCATATTATCACTTTTCTTTGTGTTTTGATAATAATTTTTATTACTGGATAAAGTATTATTTCATTATTCTTTTCATTCCCATAGCCTGGAGGTTACTACTTTTTTGGTTTTTCCATACGAAGCTGATTATTGTTCTTTCAAGGTCTCTGAAGAATTGTGTTGGGATTCTTTTTTGATCAGGATTGCATTGAATCTATAGACTGCTTTTGGTAGGACTGCCATTTTTATTATGCTGATCATTCCTATTCAAGAGCATGAGAGATCTTTCCATTTTCTGGTATCTTCTTAAATTTCTTTTTTCAAAGACTTAAAGTTCTTGTCAAATAGGTCTTTCATATCCTTGGTTAGTGTTACTCCAAGATATTTTGTTATTTGTGCCTATTGTGAAAGGTGATGTTTCTCTGATTTCCCTCTCAGCTTCTTTATCATTTGTGTATAGGAGGACTACTGATTTTTTTGGGTTGATCTTGTATCCTGCCACATCACTGAAGGTATTTATCATCTGTAGGAGCAGGAAGGAAGACTCTCAGAAAAGACAACCTCAGACCACCTGCCTGGAATAAGCAGAAACCAGAGGGCTACTTGGAGATTTAGACCCATGGAGTCACTTGGAAAGTATACTCTCCAGCCTGTTGAGCTGTCTGCAAGGTGTGCAGTGCTTCCAGGGTCCCAGCTTTTGTGAAATGTCACCCATGCTGAGGGTGGGCTATGATGATGCACCTGTCTTTGAGTCATTTCTGCTCCTGTAAGGAACCCCTAGCCCATAGTCCTGTAAGTAACCCCAATAAAACTCATTGGTTCACTGAGTTGGACTTTGGTGGTATCTGTACTTTGGTCTGTCCTGGGTTCCCTATCTGGGGAGAGTAGAAACATGTTTCATTTCCCTATGAAAAGTTGTGTCATACAAAAGTACCTACTGGGTTTTATAAATGTAAAATTCTACTTATTATTTGTAATTAGTAAGCTTATTGTTAGGAGCCATTTTGAAGGGCAATTATATTTTGTTTTCTATTATTGACCCTGATGGACAATTTTCTAAAAGATAAATGTACTAATCAGGATGAACTTCATTATGCTGAGATGATCTGGGTAACCTTGCACTCTGGAGAAGGGAACTGAGATGAGTGTGATTGGTTCACAAACGTCCAACCCTGTCTTCCAACTCCTGACTCCAGTTTGGGGTGAGCAGGACCACCGCCCTCCAAAGAATGTTTAGTTACATTCTTAATGATGACAGGATCACATCACAATCAGCTACAGAACCTTAAATGCTGTAGCTAGGGAAACCTCCGACTCAGGTATCACTTGTGAGGCTTGCCTCCGATGAGTCAGCTGCACGGTTAAGGCCTGGTGACTTACAGTGACTAGGACAGTCTGTCTGATTTTAATGTCCTCGGTCTTTAGCCACTTACTGTGCCCTAGAGGGACTTTTCTAAGGAAGTGGTTGTAGAACTCCACAGGGTTTCCCACAGTGAACCATGGTGAACTGCCAATCAGTTCCCAACGCTATGACTCACCCTGATGCCCAAAACCAACTATCTTTATGAAGAAAAGCTATTTTGAGTTCTTCATCCTGTGACTGGATAGGTTTCTGATCTTGGACCAGCTTGTGGATTTTACATTTACTGGAGTAAGTGGTTCTCCAGACATTGGGGTCAGGCACCCAACACAGGCAAACCAGGCAGTGATTCCATGTGGCAAACTGGACAGTGTGGGATGGAGATGAAGCCTGAAGCTTTCAGAATATGTAGAAAACGGAAACACCAGGATGAAGGAGGCAAGGAGATGGAGTCTGAAGCTTTGAGACATGATCGAAAACTGAAATGCCAGGATGAGGGTAGAACAGATTGGAAATTTGAAGAGCCCAGCAAGGCTCAGAAGAGGATAGCTCAGGAACCATGATATCTATGGGTTCAAAGTGAACAGCCAGTCAAAGAGCAGCCACGGAAATCCTGGGAAGAGAGTCCAAAACAGCTAAAGTCACTAGAGTGGGCCAAAGGTCCACAGGAGCAGGATGTAACTGGGAGAAAGTCTGCAGATGGTGGCAAGGGTCATAAGTGGCCCTATTGTTTCATGGAGGAACATACCCAAGAACACCCAAGGGAAAAGTACCGAAAGTTACAGCAGCACCTTCAACACAACAATGACATGAACTCTAACCCACACAGGGCTCACACGACACTCATGGATACTTTGAACATCAAAGGTTGTGTGGAAAATTAGAGTCATGGATCCAGAACAACTCAGTGTGATCCTAAACAATCTGTTGCTGTTGCCATAAGAGAATGTCTGTCACCAGAAAAAGAATAAAGATGTCTACAGAGGACTCTTCTGATACACAGAAGAAAGATGGAGCAACCCTTGAAGAAAGAAGGAGACACCACTTGGAGTCTGACTTGCAAGGAGCACAGGCTCAAATCCTGCATAGTGCCAGCAGCAGCTTACTCCCCAACAAGATGCCCATATTTACAACAAAGAAAAAGCTTGTTGCAGATCAAGGGAAGGACAGAGGAAAGGTCGAAGTCCTTGATGTTACAGAGGACATGGAAAAAGAAATCAAGAACACTAGGTTCAGGGCTCCAAGAGGAAATCTTAAGTAGTGCATTCAAATTACAAATTACTGGAAGAAATATCCAGACACTAGAGACTGGTCAATGGCATAATGATGAGGTAAATAATTTTTACGTAAATCTTCTGGTTCAGCGAAATGACAATGAAGGCTACCCTGCTCTTCATGTGTTTAGCACTTTTATTTCCATATTCTTTTATTTTTTTATCATTCAAAAAAATTTACATTTCCTCCCCTTCTCCCAGTCCCCACCCGCTCCCGCCCCACCCCTCCTCCCTCCCCCTGCCTCCTTAAAAGAGGGCATGGTACCCTGCCCTGTGGGAAGTCCAAGGCCCTCCCCACTCCATCCCGGTCTAGGAAGGTGTGCATCCAAATAGACTAGGTTCCCAAAAAGATAATACATGCAGAAGAATAGGTCCCAATGTCGTCATTGTAGATGGCTTCTCAGTCTGCCCCCATTGGCAGCCACATTCAGAGAGTCTGGTTTGATCATATGCTCATTCCGTCCCAGTCCAGCTGGATTTGGAGAGCTCGATTAGTTCAGCCACACTGTCTCAGTGGGTAGACCAGCCCCTCATGGTCCCAGCTTCCTTGCTCCTCTTCTCCCACCTTCTCCTCTTCGACTGCACCTTGGGAGCTCAGTCCATTGCTCTGATGTGATTGTGGGTCTCTGTCTATATCTCCATCCATTGGAAGAAATTTCTATGGTGGTGATCAAGATGTTCATCAATGTGACTATGGGACAAGGCTAGTTCAGGCACCCTCTCCTCTGATGCACAAGGACCTAGAAGGGGACATCCCCATGGAAACCTGGGAATCCCTTTAGAGCCAAGTATCTTGCCAGTCCCAAAATAACTCTCTTAATATAGATATCTTATTCCCTTCTCCAATATCCACCTATCCTCCATCACCACCCTCCCATTCCCCAAGCTCTCCCCAGTCCTTCCCTTCTCCCCTTCCCCTACTACCCTACCCACACCTCTATTCCCACCCATGTGCTTCCAACTTTTGCCTCAATGAAGTGGCAGGATACAAGATCAACTCAAAAAATCAGTAGCCCTCCTATACACAAAGGATAAAGAAACAGAGAGGGAAATCAGAGAAACATCACCTTTCACGATAGCCACAAATAGCATAAAGTATCTTGGGGTAACACTAACCAAGGAAGTGAAAGATCTATTTGACAAGAACTTTAAGACCTTGAAGAAAGAAATCAAAGAGGATACCAGAAAATGGAAGGATCTCCCATGCTCCTGGATTGGTAGGATCAATATAGTAAAAATGGCAATTCTACCAAAGGCAATCTATAGATTCAATGCAATCCCCATCAAAATCCCAAAGAAATTCTTCATAGACCTTGAGAGAACAATAACTAAGTTTATATGGAAAAACAAAAAGCCCAGGATAGCCAAAACAATCCTATACAATAAAGGAACTTCAGGAGGCATTACCATCCCTGACTTCAAACTCTATTACAGAGCTACAGTATTGAAAACAGCTTGGTATTGGCATAAAAACAGAGATGTTGACCAATGGAATCGAATCGAAGACATGGATCTTACTCCACAAACCTATGAATACCTCATATTTGACAGAGGCTAAAAGTATAGAATGGAACAATGAGAGCATTTTTAACAAATGGTGCTGGCATAACAGGATGTCAACCTGTAGGACAATAAAAATAGATATTTATCTATCGCCATGCACAAAACTCAAGTCCAAATAGATTAAAGACCTCAATATTAATCCGACCACACTGAATCTGATAGAAGAGAAAGTGGGAAGTAGCCTGCAAAACATGGGCACAGGAGACCACTTCCTATGTAAAACCCCAGTGGCACAGACAATAAGAGCAACAATGAACAAATGGGACCTCCTGAAACTAAGAAGGTTCTGTAAAGCAAAGGACACAGTCCTTAAGACAAAAAGGCATCCCACTGAATGGGAGAATATCTTCACTAACCCCACATCAGACAAAGGTCTGATCTCCAAAATATACAAAGAACTGAAGAAACTAGACATTAAAACTCTAAATTACCCAATTAAAAAATGGGGTAATGATCTGAAAAGAAAATTCTCAACAGAAGAATTTCAAATGGCCAAAAGATACTTAAGGTCATGTTCAACTTCCTTAGCCATCAGGGAAATGCAAACCAAAACAACTGTGAGATACCATCTTACACCTGTCAGAATGGCTAAAATCAAAAACACGATTGATTGCCTATACTGGAGAGGATGTGGAGTAAGGGGAATTCTCATCCATTGATGGTGGGAATGCAAACTTGTGCAACCTCTTTGGAAATCAGTGTGGAGGTTCTCAGGAAATTGGGAATCAATCTACCTCAGGATCCAGCAATACCACTCTTGGGAATATACCCAAGAGATGCCCAATCATACTACAAAAGCATTTGTGCAACTATGTTCATAGCAGCATTATTTGTAATAGCCAGAACCTGGAAACAACCGAGGTGCCCCTCAATGGAAGAATGGATCAAGAAAGTGTGAAATATATACACATTAGAGTACTACGCAGCAGTAAAAAACAATGACATCTTGAATTTTGCATGCAAATGGATGGAAATAGAACATGCTATCCTGAGTGAGGTAACCCAAACCCAAATAGACGATTATGGTATGTATTCACTCATTAGTGGACCCTAGGCATAAAACAAAGGACACTAAACTTATAGCTCACAAGCCCAGAGAAGCCAAATAGCAAGGCGAACCCAAAGAAAATCATATATAGATACTCTTGGAAATTGGAAGCAAACATGATTTCCAGGCAAAAGGTGGGAATACAGAGGTGGGGATAGAGGTGGGGTAGGGGAGCGGGGGAGGGGAGAGGGGGAAGGAGAAAGGAGAAGGTAAGGACTGAGGAGAGCTTGGGGGAGTGGGAGGGTGGAGATGGAGGAAAGGTTGATATTGGAGAAGGGAATAAGATATCTACATTATTGGAGTCATTTTAGGACAGCGATGATATTTAGCTCTAAAGGAGATCCCAGGTGTCCACAGGGATGTCCCCAGCTAGGTCCTTGGGCAGCAGAGGAGAGGGTGCAAGAACTAGCATTATCCCATAGTCACACTGATGAATACCTTGATCACATCCATAGAAATTTCGTCCGAGGGATGAAGATAGAGACAGAGACCCACATTCACACCAGAGCAATGGATTGAGCTCCCAAGGTTCAGTGAAGAGCAGAAGGTGGGAGAAGATGAGCAAGGAAGTCAGGACCGCAAGGGGTTGGTCTACCCACTGAGAGAGTGTGCCTGATCTAATGGGAGCTCACCTAATCCAGCTGGACCGGGACTGAATGAGCATATGATCAAACTGGACTCTCTAAATGTGGCTGCCAATGAGGGCAGAATGAGTAGCCATCAACAATGACACTAATACCTATCTCCTCTACATGTATTATCTTTTTGGGAACCTAGTCCATATGGATGCACACCTTCCTAGGACGGGATAGAGTGGGGAGGGCCTTGGACTTCCCACAGGACTGGGCACCATGCCCTCTTTTAAGGAAGCAGCGGTGGGGGGGAGCGGGAGGGGACTGGGAGAAGGGGAGGAAATGTAATTCTTTTTTTTAATGGAAAAATAAAAGAATATGGAGGAAAAAAGAATGCAGCAGAGTAGAGAGAAGAAATTTGTATAGAGGGGAGATGTGGAGCTATACAAAAGAGATGTAAATATATAGAGAAATATGTAACTGTGCTAGAGAGAGATGTATGTATGTAAAGAGAGATATGTAGCTATATGTAAAGATACAACTGTGTAGAGAAATTGTCAAAAAAGAGATTATTTAAGTTGAAGTAAAAAAAAAAAGGTTACCATCAGGAATGTTTGTGCTTGTTCCTTTTTTCTTAGGTTACCACCAGAAATCATGTGTTTCCTTATTTTCCCCTCAGATGGGAAAGTCTAGCCCTCACTGTTGTCATGATTATTTTAGTAAACCCTGGTGATGACTGCTCCCCAAGTCAGTCATAATGTAGCTTTCTGTTAGAAAGAATTGTTGGTACTAATACTTAACACTATAAGGAATGATGAAGAAATGATTGGACAAATGCAATCAACTTGTGACTGTGGTCCAATGACAGCCTCAAATAATCACATGGGAGATTCTGTGGTTAACCATGCAAACCAGATTTTTTTTTAAATCAGGGTCAAAATGTTGGTGTTTTTACAGTGGTCCTTAAGCATGGTATCCCTGTCCTAGAGCAGGTAGCTCTTTGTATCAAGGCAATCCTGGGACATGAAACTTGAAGGTTGGCTGGACAATTCAAAGAAAGTAAAGGAGTTCTACCTTCTCAGAAAGGAGCAATTTGGGTAATACCCAACAGAGTGAATGATTTTATAAATTTTATTTTATAAATTTTAAAAGAATATTTACAACTCTATAGTCTGCCATGTGTGGTTATGAAGGCTAAGACTCTGCAACAAGCAAACAACCAGAACCTGGATAAATCACACTTTCTATTCCAAATTCCAGAAGTGTAAGGAAAATCTTCAAGAGCACATCATTCATTTATGAAGAAAATAGAACACAACCTTGGGCATAGAACTACATGAACAATAGATCTGAATGATTGATAAATGCTAGAAAAAGTGGGGGAAACAGCAATCCTAATAAAGTAGGTATTAGCCATACAATGTTAAAGCTGCAGAGTTTGTGTTTACAAAAGCATCTTGCATTGCTTGAGTTGATACCACCTGTAGGAAGTATGGCTTCTGGGATTGGCTTCAAGGTACAGTGACATATGTAAACTTAGTTTCTACTGAAAGACTAATACATCAACTATCTTGCCATCCAGGATAGAACTACCTCCTCTCTCTGGAAGGGAACTAATGAAACTCTCTCAAATTTGTCTGCTGGGGAGAGCAGATGGAATGACTCATTGATGGGAGTTTTACTAACAAAAAAATGGGCTGTTTTTCTTTTATTAATGTGGAGGACAAATTGAAGGCCTGCTCCAGGTTTATAACTAACTCCCTGTGTGAACAAATGAAGCCTATGCTATAACTGAAGCCCAGTTCAACTCCTCCACTGCTCTTATATAATTTCTTTACTACTGTTCTCAACCACTGCCCACAGTGAAACTTATGCTTAGTAATTCCTATACCCAAGAAAATGTCCTGGAGTTATTTTGGAAGATTTGAATTGGTCTGAGAGATTAAAAACATGAACTCACTGAGCAGTTGACTATTCTCCAAAACTTAATAGCAGGTGGACAACTGACAAGTTACAGTAGACAGATGCGGTTGTCAGCATTCATATGTTACAAATTGAAATGGATAACTACAGTGAGGAATGAATAACTCCAACCATTGTTACAACTGTATGGCTTGAATGATATAGCAGTATATTAAGGATCCCACACAAATTTGAATTAATATTAGTTACTGACAGTTCCTCAAACATTAAAGATAGATACTGCCCAAGTCAAAGTAGCTAATAAACACTACAAAGCAAAGTATAATAGAGCATTATATTTACAGTATGTAGGCTTCCATATTTTACAATCCAAAATCACATCCATTGGAACTATCTAGGTTAGCAAAAGGTGCCCATTCTTACCTCGCTGTTGATATCCTTCAAGCTAATCTGATCTTCTTAATAAGAATCTTTCTCCTTGTTCTGGTTACACAACCAATGGTATATACAAAAGCTGAGAATAATATAACTGAAAAAGTACTAAGGAAGCACCATAAAGTAAAGGAATAAATGTCAAAAGAGACATAGGACCTAGTTATCATGTATCAGTATGGGTTCTGAGGCTACATTATGATAACAGAGCAAAAAGGATGGAATACAAATTGGTAAGAGAGAGTTGGATAGAAGTTGGATGAGAGAGACAATGCATGCAGTCAACAACCTGTATTGTGGAGGTTATGTCTAAGGATAGGAAATACTGTATAGTACCAGGCTTACTAACAAACAGATAGATGATGGTTACATCATTAAAAGTAGGGGAGACACAATTATTTTATGGAGTGGAAAGAGGTAACACGGAAGCCAGAAGTATCTGAGTTGAAAGGCATTTTGGATATTAATCTTTAGGAGTAAGGTAGGTGCACCATCAATGAGGCTATTTTTAGAGGTTGCTACATACCTGCATTTCTCAAACAGAAGCAAATTTGTCATTCCTGCCCCATTCAAGTGGGAACTTATGGAAACATTTTTTTCCTTTGGCTGTCATAACTTTAAAAAAATCTCACATCTAGTAGGTCTCATGTAAGGATGCTGTAAAGTAACTTACAGTATATAGGGCAGTTCTCTACAGAAAGGCTTGTTTGTAGTGGTGAGTTTGAGAAAACATGATCTACACAGGAAAAAGAAATAAAAAGGAAAGCATCAAAAGGATGAGAGAAAATGTTCTTCATTATGAAGTATTTGGGACCATATTTAGGCCAGTTTTTAGACTGGAACATATTGGCTAAGTAGGCTCTTAAATTTGGCAAGCTTATTATGATAAAGACATGCAATTGTTAGTATTCTTACGTAAAGAAGTAAGTCACAAAACAATCCCACACAAGTTTGGAATTATGGTTAATAAAAGGGTTATTTATTTAAAGGCAAAACTTACAGATCACTGTCCTAGACAACAGCCCTCTGCATGACCAGGAAAAGAGTCTGGTAGCCAGAAGTAGAGTCTGAAACAAAAGAGGGAGCACACGGCTACTGCTACTTTTCCAAGGCAAAGAGACCACACTTAAGTGGGCTGGTATCTTAAAGGCGATTGACTGAAGGAGTTGAAGGAGCTCCCGCAGCACCTCCGCCTTTTGTTTAAGTAAGAACATTCTAAAACTACTACAAAATTATATACAGTAAGAACAAATATCCTATTCTAACTAGCTTAAGTCTTGTATAATAGATAACTTGGCCAAGTCATGAGAGGAAAGTAACTACATTTATCTAGTCTTCAACCTAATCGAAGATCCAAGAAGTGAAATAATGTTACCTGAGTAATTAGGAAGTGCAATCAAACAACTTCCAAAACATGCAACAAATCACAGAGAAAACGGGCTACCTGGGCAATCAACCAAAGTCACATTTGCAGGGTTGAATCAACCAATTTTGGCAAAGGCCTAGAATAACTGACAGATCATTTTTAAAGGCAAGAAAATTTTCAAAACCATCTTACCCTGTCTTGGCAAGATTTGACAGTTCTGCTTATCCATTTTTGGATACTATGTATTTTGTCAGTAGTTGAGGTATGGGCAGTTCCTTGCCCAGAGGCTGGTTTTGCCAAGAAGAAGACAAGCTCAAAGTAGAGTGGCTTTGGTGCTCAACAATCTCTCGGGAATAGATTGGTGTTGCCAGGAGTGATTGTGTCTCGCTACCACAGAACTCTAAGTTAGATTAAATGCCATTCTCTACAGCTCTTTGAAGATGCTGAACATTATCTATTTATACAGAATATAATCTTTATGTATCTAAAAAACCCGATTAGTCTAACTATAAATGTGACAAACATAGATGACTATTGATCTATAATTCTTAATATCTATCTAACAAAGACTAAGACAATAAACAAATGTGCAATAAATGAGGACAATGACCTCCAAATGTGAACAATATACAAGTATCTTAATCAGAGGTAGAAATGTACAATACATAAAAAATGTTTTAAACAGAGGTAGAAGCAGGCATATATACAATATTCAATATAATTTAACTTTGTATCCACATACATAAATCTATGTCAATGTAATTGTCTATAAACAATAACTCACAAATACGTATCAATCTATTATTCCATCATCCAATTTTCCATCTTTTTGTTTTCAAGAAGATCCCTGAGCTTATAAAATTCCTCCCCCAACCCTCAACCGTATACCAATTATAATAAACCCCTAAATGATGTCCCTAAACCTGAGTACAAACTTTGCTAGGAGAGGAGACATCGTCCTCTAGAATTATTTTCAGCTGTCGTAGGGGTGACGTTCTTTCTAGGGGCTCCTGTGAAAGTAAAATGATGGTTAAATTTCAAGATTAATGTCTGGTAAGATTGCAAATAGTCTCTGAGTATTTTTTGGAGATCTGCCCAGAATGTTGTAAAACATGTGCACCATTTCAGCTAACCAAGTTGGAACCATCTTGTGCAGCTGGTACCCAAAACAGGTCTTGCTTGTAGTAACGCTATCAGTATCATGACGTCATATCAACCAGGAGTAGTTGTTGTTATGGGGCCCCATCTTCTTCCTGGAAACTTCAAAGATTACTGCAGGAAAATTCATTGTTCATTGTGGAAAACTTAAACATTAATTATATAGACATATACAGACATATATATTCAATGAAAAGTATGATAGATATGAAGAAAAGCAAAGATGTTTTTCAAATTCTTTTTTTCTTCTGCCCCATATCATGGCTCCTGACATGAGACAGAAACGCTTGGTTTTTCCCTTAACAACAGGCATGGAATTACAGAGGGACTGAGCCAGAGTCCAACTCCAAAACCAGCTCTATAAGTTTAGAAATATAAATACATACACACTTATGTGTGTGTATGGATAGATAGATAGATAGATAGATAGATAGATAGATAAATTGTATAAATTGATTTTTTATACTTACAGAACCTATTCAGTTTTCTTGATGATCCCTATTGGGTAGTTACTTTAACAACTGCCAGTATTTAAATATCCAGCGTCCCTTGAATTTTTTGAAGATGAGTGTTTTCCTGCAAAGACAAGAACAGAAGCCTGCCCCCATCCTATATGTTTTTCTTAACACCTGTATGATTATCATCATTGTGGATGAGCTGTCATGTCTCCTTTCCAAGAAGTTTTTCTTCTTCAAACAGAACCTTTATTAATTTTGATGGTATCCACAATTTTTCTTCTCCTGTGGAAACAAGCAAAACCCCTTCCCCAACGCAACACATCTCCCAGCTCCCATTGCAAGGTAAGAACATCCTTGAAATAAACTGGTTGATTTAGTTTAGCTGACTTTTCCATTATTCAATTTCTTTCTGCTGCTGTTGCCCCTTTATCATTAGCATTAAGAAACTTCAAGGTTAATAAGGCATTATGTAATCTATTTTGGGGGCCTTTCCCACCCATTTCTATTTGTTTAACATATCCTTTATAGTTCGATTTGATCTTTCTATGACTGCTTGACCTGAAGGATTGTGTGGTATACCTGTAACATGCTTAATATTATAATAAGCAAAAAACCATTTCATTTTCCTAGAGACATAAGCTGGACCATTATCTATTTTTATTTGTACAAGTATACCCATGATGGCCATAACTTCTAATAAATATGTGATTACTGAATTAGCTTTTTCTGAGCTTAAAGCAGTTGCCCATTGAAAGCCTGAATAAGTGTCAATGGTGTGATGTACATGTTTTAATTTTCCAAATTCTGCAAAGTGGAACACATCCATCTGCCAGATTTCATTCCTTTGAGTACCCTTCAGGGTAGTCCTTGCAGGTAGCGGTGTTTGATTATATAAAGAGCAAGTAGGGCATATCTTTATAATCTCCTTAGCTTGTTGCTATGTAATAGAAAACTCTTTCTTTAAGCCTATGCTATTGAAGTGATTTTTTAATGAAATTCTGAGACCTGCAACACACTTCCAATCAATAATTGATCAATTTCTGTATTACCTTGTGCTAAAGGACCTGGCAAACCCATATGGGATCAGATGTGTGTTATGTACATCAGACAAAGCCTATTTCTGATTATTTCTTGTACCTGGATAAACAATGAAGTCAATTCTGTATTATCTGGTATAAATTTAGCAGTTTCAATATGCAAGATAACTTTTTCTGCATATTGTGAATCAGTAACTATATTAAGAGGTTCTTTAAAATCCCTTAGCACCATAAGAATGGCATATATTTCTGCCTTCTGGACAGAATTATAAGGGATTTGTTCCATCTTATGCAATTTGTCTGATTGGTAACATGCCTTCCCTGATTTATTAGTATAAAATGTATGGGCTCCAGTTATTAGAGCATCACATACAATTAGAGAAAGAATCCAAGAAGTTCTCTTTATAAGGTTAAGTCCATCACTTTTGGGATAGTTGCTATTAATTTCTCGAAAATTAGCACAAGCTCTTTGCCATGGTTCATTGTATTCCCATAACTTTTTTATTTCATCAGTAGGGAAAGGCACTATAATTTCTGCTGGGTCTATACCTGATAGTTGACAAAGTCTCAGTTTACCTTTTATAATTAATTCAGAGACCTTTTTCCACATAAGTTTTTAATTTTTTACTTGTTTTGTGTGGTAAAAAGATCCATTCTAAAGTAATATCTTCCCTCTGCATTAAAATTTATGTAGGAGAAATTCTGGAAGGCAATATGACAAGAATACAACTAAGATTTGGATTCACCCTATCCACATGTGCCTCCTGTAATTTTTACTCAACCATTGTCAGTTCCTTTTCTGCTTCAGCTGTTAATTCTCTGGGACTACTTAAATCTTTATCACCATCTAAGGTTTTGTTTAAATGAATTATTAGATCAGGTGTTAACCCAACAGCCAGTTGTAGACTGGAAATGTCTCCTAACAATCTTTGAAAGTCATTAAGAGTCTATAATCATTCTCTCCTAATTTGTGCTTTTTGTGTTCTAATTTTTGTAAACCTATTCTGTAACCTAGGTAATTAACATAATCTCCTCTTTGAATCTTTTTAGGAGCAATTTGTAATTCCCACTTAGGCAAAACTATCTTTACTTCCTCAAACATTGTTTCTAAAATACGTATGTTTGAATCAGATAGCAAAATGCCATCCATGTAATGATAAATTATAGACTTAGGAAATTGTCTATGTATTATTTCCAAAGGCTGATTCACAAAGTATTGACACTGGATTAGGCTATTGAGCATCCCCTGTGGGAAAATAGTCCAATGGTATCTCCTAGTAGGCTGAGAGTTATTGTAAGTAGGCACTGTGAAAGGAATTTTTTCTCTGTCCTTTTCTTGTAAAGGTATAGTGAAGAAGCAATCCTTTAAATCAATAACTATAAGAGGCCTTCCTTTTGGTAATAGAGAACGCAGAGGAATTCCAGACTGTAAAGGGCCCATAGGTTGAATTAACTTGTTGACAGCCCTTAGATCTGTCGCCATTCTCCATTTACCAGATATCTTTTTTACAACAAACACAGGAGAATTCCAAGTGCTAGTTGACGCCTCAATATGTCGAGCATCTAATTGCTCCTGTACCAATTGTTCTAAAGCCTGCAATTTATCTTCAGCTAGAGGCCATTGCCTAACCCATGTTGGCTTCTCAGTTAGCCATTTAAAAGCTACCTCTAAAGGTTTGTTAGTTGCTTTATGTTCTTGTACAGCCTGAATGGCTGGTGACCTTTGTGCATAGTACATTATTACATCCTTCCCAGAATTATGAGTTCCTGGAACTGCAGGAATGTTAATCTGGGTATTCCATTGCTGTAGCAGGTCACGGCCCTGTAAATTTATTGTGATATCAGCTACATATCTCCTTAGCTTTCCTCTTTGACCTTTTGGCCCAATACAGTCAACCTATCTCATGCTTTGTTTAACTCGAGATATGGTTCCAATTCCTAGTAATTGAACATCTGCCTCTTGAAGAGGCCAATTTGGATGCCAAGATTCTGGAGTGATGATACTCACATCCGCTCCTATGTCCAACAATCACAATTCCATTTATATGTACTCTTAGCTTTGGTCTCTGATCATGTATAGAGGTTTGCCAAAATATATGCTTTTTATTTCCTATTTGAATTTTTGACTTATCCTCCAACTTTGAGCCATCACTTAGAACCTATGGTCTTGCACAGAAGGTTCTAGAGTTTTTAATTTTCCTGGTTAGGCATGTCCTCTATGGTTACTGGGAACAACTGGGCCACTTTTGGCTTAGGGGCCTGTGAAAGGCCCCTCAGGGAGTTTCCCAATGGTATTGGGTTGCCTTGTCTATCTGTTGTTGATCTGCATTCCTTGGTCCAATGTCTTCCTTTACTACACTTCCTACATACACGTGATGGCTGAGGTTTCCTATTCTTGCCATTCCAAGATGAGGTGTTATTCCTAGAAATTCCTTGCCTGCCATCCCTTTTCAGGTGTCCTAATTTACCACAATTAATATATTTGGCAGGTTGATGTCCCCTCATTGCTTTGAAAATAGCTTCCCCTACCCAAAATTCATCACAATAGTTAAATGTCTGAAAATTCATGGTATGCTGAAATCATTCATCCATAGGTGCTGATCTAGACTTTAAGGTCCAATTATCTTTTTGCATTCTAAGTTTGCATTTTCAAAAGCCAGTGATTCAAGAACTATTCATCTATCTTCTGGGTCTATTACTCCTATATTTGGAACCTTAATCTTTGCAAAAAGTCAGTATAGGGTTCTCCCTATCCCTGCCTAACCCTGGTATATGAATCGAACCTTTACCTTGGTTCTGGTATTCTATCTCAAGCATTCAAGGCTGCTTTGTGGCTTAGGGACAATACTTCTTCGTTGATAAGAGCTTGGACCTACACCAAGAATTTCATCTTGGGAAACCTCTACACACTTTGCTCGCCCTTGCTGTTCTATATGTTTGGATTCTTCTCTGAAATAAATTCCAATCATCAAGGAAGGTCCATCTTCTAACACCACGAATGCTAACTGGGAGAAATCATGGGACATAGCCCTGACATTAGAAGTGCAAGTCCTTATCATTTCCTTAACAAATGTAGAGTGCAAGCCATAATTAATGATGGTGTGCTTAATTTACTTTAGATCATTAATTCCTGTGTCCATCTATCTTCTTTGGCTCCCTTTGAGCCTTTAGAAGTTGACACATTGTCAGAGTAAATTACAGGGTATGTCACTAAAATTCTGGGTAAACCAGTTCTGACAGCCGGTGGTGACAGTGTATCCTGTCCTTGTGTCTTCTCACCCTGTTCATCAGCTCCAATAATTTTTCAATCATTTCAAATCTCTTAATTATAATCTCTCGTAAAGCCTGACTCTCCTGACCTGCAAATGTTTCTAGTGATTTTCCTACAGTATCAATTTTTTGGTCCCCATTTTGCACCTGTAATTCCAAGGTCTTAACGTTTCCTTTTAAAGATAACATCTCGTCTTGAAATGCTCCTGAACATCATGTAAATTGCCATCCTAGAGGAATATTGTGTCTGCTACCTTATCAAAACTCTGTGATAACTTCTGAATGTCAAATTCAACAGCCTGGACCCTCTCAGGCAAGTACCTAGTACCCTTAGCTATGGAGTCAATTTTACCTATCATGATATTAATCCTATCAATTAATGCTATATACTTTCATAATGATATATATGAAGAAGAAAACTGAAACCTAGTAACCAGCAACTTGAGGTATCTCCTAAGCATATAGGCCTCTTATGATTTCTTCCGTAGTGGCAGCAAAAACCACGGCAAATGTCCCATTAAAAATGAAACCTGACATTTTACCTGATAACCAGCAGATGGCGTTGGTTCCAAGTCACAACTGGAACCCATGCAACTGTGTCACAACAAATCCTGTTTTAAAATCTGTCCTGGTATTTGTTTAAAATCTGGGGAAAAATGATTCACTTGAGAGGTTGGATGTAGTACATAGAGGGAGAAAACCCAGAGTCCAGGCACAGGGAACAAAAAACCCAGGGAGCTTCTAACAGCTGATAAACAGCACGGCTCTCCCTAGGTGCCATCCCTGTTGCTCTGCTCTGACCTGATGCAGGGGGTCATGACACGGCTGCTGCTAGAGCGGCTGACTGTGCACCCAGCGTTCCTATGCTGGGACAAAGGGTCATGCTGCAAACGTAGCTGTGGTAGTGCTCCACTCAGGTGTGGCAGGGATTTTAAACAGCATGTCTATTTGAGCTGCCGGGATATTACAGGGAGTTTTGACCCAGGGGGTTTTCAGTGTCGCACTGCCTAAGCACTGCACTGCAAGGGGGATTTAAAAATCACTCAGAAAAGATCAAACCAGGTGGGCAGAGACTGTCCAGGCCCATGGATCCTGGGAGGCATGGAGTTTAAATCCACGTCAGAGTGTATGGGGACTTGAAGCCAATCTGAGGTGTGTAAAGAATTGCAGCAAGAAAATCCACTGTGTGAGATTCTTATATTGATCTGCTAGCTCCATGAACAGGCCCTGGCTGAGGGAGGGCTCAAACCAAGCTGAGCTGGCAGCAGGAGCCGAGCTGGAGGGTGGGGAGGTGGTTCTAAAACCAAACATTGTGTACCAGTTAAAGGAGTAAGTCACTAAACAATCCCACACCCATTTGGAATTATGATTACTAAAAGGGTTATTTATTTAAAGGAAAAACTTACAGATCACTGTCCTAGATAAAAGCCCTCTGCACAACCAGGAAAAGAGTCTGGTAGCCAGAAGTAGAGTCTGAAGCAAGAGAGGGAGCGAGCACATGGCTACTGCTGCTCTTTCAAGCCAAAGAGACCACGTCCAAGTGGGCTGGTATCTTAAAGGCTATTGGCTGAAGGAGTGGAAGGAGCTCCCACAGCACTTATGTTCCAAACTGAAATGGATAACTACAGTGATGAATGAATAACTTCAACCATTGTCATGTTGCTAGGGCTTGAATGATGTAAGAGGATATTAAGGATCCTTCCCTAATACACAATAATGTTTTACTGGTCATTCTTCAATGAGACTCGTTGTTTATTTATGTTATTATATACCTGGTTACATCTAGTCTTATTTTTTAAGTTCATGAAAGACAGATATGATTGTATACTAATCCTTAAGAAAGAGAAGTTGAGCTGTTTCTTTGGCTGTTTTCTTGCTTGCTTGTTTATTAATGCTCCCTCTCATAAAGTGATGCATATAGATTTCAAATTACAAATGGAATTTGAACCCGAGTTCTGTTCCACTCAGGTCCGTAGAGTCCATGGAAGAGTCCTGGAGCCTTTTATTTTTTCACAAAATGAATGATGTAGTAGAAATTCATAGCACTTGTCAGAAATCTCATATTGGTTCATAGTTATTATAGTTTGAGTCTGGCATGCCCCACAAGTTCACACGTTCCTATATTTGGTCTTGGCTGGTGGTCCCATTTTAAAATTACATAGAAGTTTTAGGAAATGGGGTTTCCTAAAAAGAGGAAGTAATTTTTTAGAAAGTAAAACTCTTCAATTACATACAGGCCACAACCTTAGTCAGAGTTCTTTCTCTGATTCTTTTTGTGTAGCAAGATGTGAGCAGATGACCTCACTTTACATTGCTAGTAAGCTGAAGAGAATAGTCAAAAACACATATTCAAAAGAGTGAAAATCTCAGAAAGAATGCAAGACACCAGTATTTCATATATACCTACAGAAGGAGGTAATAGGAACCTTTGCAAGTAAGTTTCCTATATACTGAGTATGTTTTGCCAATAAATATAGTTCAAATTGTGTACACAGCAGCAGCTGAGATCAACTGTGCAATCACTATTTTACTATCAGGACAGTTAGGAAATAAGACAGCCTAGGAACAGGGAAAACTCAAATCCTGGAAGGGAGGAGCCAAGACTATAAAAGCTTAGTTGACCTTTAAATATTCTTATTTAAGAAAATCATAGCAACTCAGTTAAAAGATAAAAATGACAACTTGGAATGGATGTAACCAAAGGATATTGCTTATAGCCTACCCAAAAAAATCACCTGCTATTGCAAACAAACTAACATTTATTAAAGAAAACTAGGAAACTTAATTAATGAACATAACCTTCAATTTTATGTCCATGATAGATTTCAAAATTTCCTATTTTTAAGAACCTAAATATTTTAACAAAGTATCAATGGGAAATAAACCCATTAACTTTGGCTTCTAAAGAGGCAGCTTTGGGAACTAAGAGAGAAGGATTTAAACACATCACCAAAAGAATGGGAAGATTCATGAGAAACACAAAGTAAAATGGGAATTCCAGAGCCGAAACAATTAAAAAAACAGATAAATAAATTTTTAAAGTAAAATCCACTGGATAATTTTAACAGCTAAATTTATCCATTCTTTATTCTCCAACTGAGAAATAAAGATAATGCTAATGCAGAACACAGGAAATTATCTCAGAGGAAGAATAGCAGGAACAGGAACAGAAAAAACTTTAAAAGACTATTATCAAAATATAAAGCACATGGTATACTGAAATACAAGACATGCAGAAGGACAAAGAAGAAAAACAAACTTAGAAAAGTAATTACAATTTATTCCCAAAATTTGATTAAAGACAAATATGCAGATTTAATTAACAAGAGAGCACCACATGTAATAAGCATGCATGGAGAGAGAGAGAGAGAGAGAGAGAGAGAGAGAGAGAGAGAGAGAGATTTTATCCTGTGGTATAATATAAATCAAGTTAGTGAAAGCTTAAGATAAAGGACAAATACTGAAAGCAAACACAGAACAATGGCCAGGTATCTCTGTGTGGGGAAGGTGGAAGTGTTTCAGGAGATGCTGGCATTGGGGTCACTACACTGGTAAACAAGAGTTCCCATTCTGCTGCAGATGAGCATTATTAAACTGTTGAGGGTTCAACTGAGAAAAATAAATTAGCTCTCTTTGATCTAGGACATCTGCCTTCTCCTTCCCTTGGTTGTTGGCCCTCCTGGTTCTCAAACTTTCAGATGTTGGCTTAATGGTATAATTTAAACCACTGAGTTACCTTGGAAGTCAGATTTCAGATGGCTTCTTAGCCTCAATATTAACATAATCCATTCTCATAATTTGTCTTACACACAACATATGCAATCTGTTCCATTTGTCTGCAGAACCAGTCACAATATACTTTCAACATTAAACTGTAGATGAATAGATGCAGTGTAATGAGTTCAGGGCTATTTCCCACTTTCTCTTGTATTGGTTCATTGTATCTTGCTTTATACTGATGTCTTTGATACATTTAGAGTTGAGTTTTCTGCAGAGTAAATAAGTATGAATCTCTGGATTTTTCTATATGCAGCCAACCTGTTTAACCCATATCATAGGTTGAAGATGCATTATTTTTTTTAAAAATGTGCATTTCTGGGTTTTTTAAATCAAAACTCAGGTGTCTGTAGGTGTATAAATTTTGTCTGGATCTTGAATATCACTCCATAGATTAAAGTGTCTGTTTTTATGCCAATACCATACTGTTTGTAGTATTGTACCTCTGCAGCGCAATTTGATTGCAGGGATGGTGATACTTCATACAGTTATTTTATTATTAAGGATTGCTTTAGCTAGCCTACTAAAGAGACATTTGCTCATTGCTACCTTATTCATGATTGTCAGAAATTTGAAACAGATTAGAAATCTGTCAATGGATGAATGGATAAAGAAAATGTGGTATTTTTAGACATAATTACTCAGCTGTCACAAAAATTAAATCATGAAATTCACAGAAAAAAAATGGATAGAGTGAGAAAAAAATATTCTGGATGAGAAACCACAAATTCAAAACAATAAATATGATATCTATTCATTTATATATAGATGGTAACTGTTAAACCTTTAATAGGCAGGTTACAATCCATAAAACCACAGAGGTTAGTTTTAGAGTAAGGAACTTGGGGGAGGACTGAATCACCCTAGGAAGGCCAAATAGAATAGATTGTTATGGATACAAGAGAGTGGGTACTGGAACAAGAAGAACAAGCAGGAAGGGAGGGGGAGGAGGATGGGGAGGGAGCGAATACATGAAGGGATAACTGAAGCTAAGGATCATTTGAGGAGTTGTATGAAAAATTAATACAGTAGAAAGTTTCCTAAAATAAATACAAATAGGAATGTTATCTAAATGAAATTACCAAATAACAGGGGAGATGGTATATCTTGTTGGCATATAAAGATTCCAGTACTGGGAGTAAGTTACATCTAATCAACTCATTGGCCAAAGGGGCCCAATGAGAACCCCCAAACAATGCAGGTCATTGCCAAGATTATTTATTGATTCATCTCCAGAAAACAATTATAAAGCCCTATGCATGAAGATAACACCTGCACATTGAAAATCGAGAACATGAGTTGGCACCGTCTCAGAGCCTTTACCCCTCCTGAATAGTGTAAAGGATACTGGAAGGTACTGTGCATGCTGTCAAGGGTGAATAATAACCACAAACCCAACTACAAACCCTTTGATCTACAACAGTGGCCTCACGTGAGATGCAGTAGTGCAATGGCACAAACATTGTAAGAGTAACCAACCACTTGCTGGTTGAATTTAAAGCCCACTCAATGAGATGGAACCCATCCCTCACATTGTTAGGATGTTAAGGAACCTGACACTGTATAGACCAGGAACCTAGAAGGGAAAAAAAGAGATGTTCTGCTAACAGAATATAGCAACAAAATGATTCATAAAAAATATCACTAGACTCATAGAACCATCTCTTGCTCAGCCATGATCATAGAATCTTCCTCTTCCAGTATATGGGAATAAATACAGAGACCAATAGCTGTAAATGTGTAGAGAATAGGAGATCCTAGAATAGTCCATCCTAAATGGGATGTCTCTACCAATTCCTTCTCCTCCAGCTCAGGGAACCCTAGGGAAGAGGAGGTGGAAAGATTGCAAGATCATGGGGGATGGAGAACACCTAGGAAACAAGGCCTTCTAAACACAGCAGCTCTTATAGTTTTGATTGTGAGCCTACCCTTAAATGTCTGAACCATCTCTCCACCCTAACTATGCACATATGAACTCACAGAGACAGTGGCAGCATTAACAAGGCCTGTGTACATCTGGGCTATCATACAAGTAGATAAAAGCCCACATCCCTAATCCATTTGATAATCATTCACGTCCCTAATCCATTTCATAATCAAATAAATGAGAAATTAGCCTGTTCAATTTGTCTCAGTGAATATATAAACCATTCTTAAGACAAGGCCATAGTACAATTATTAAAAACCCAGAGACATAAATTGGGGTTCAACCTAAAGGTCAGAAAAGCAAAACAGTCAGTCACTGGCTCTTACTTCTATCTCGGTCTGAAATGGCGATCCTGCCTCTGGAATCTTAAAATGAGTCTATATCTGAGAGCTGTCTCTTCCGATATTATAGTCCTCTCTGGAGCCAGGATTAAAGGCATGCACCAGTATTGCCAAATATTTCTATGGAAAACTATTGTGGCTACTGGGATTAAATGTGTGTGTCACCACTGCTTGGTCTGTAAGGCTAATCAGTGCAGCTGTTTTTCTCTCTGAACTTCAGGGAAACTTTATTTATTAAATACAGATGAAATATCACTACACCAGGCCTATTTCCCGTGTTCAAAACAAAATGAACTTAATAGTATATTTGGTTTATTTTTGTTGTTCTAATTTTTTTGTCTTATAATGATTTGTCTAGGCATTTTCTTCACCCTACATGTTTTTTGCTTATGTGTAGTTTCTGATTTTGTGTTTTCATGGGATATCCAATGTATGTGTCTGCATGTTTACATGTTTCTTGTCCCTTAAGCTCTTTTTGGTTGTTTGTTTTCTTATTCAAGTTTGTTGGTTTTTATCTTACATCATTGTTTCTTTCCTTTTTTAAGATTCCTGTTTGTTTTCTAATGAGAAAGAATAAGAAAAGTAATGAGATGGGATGGGTGGGAACCAGGATCTAGGAATAAGAAGGATAACCATGATTAGTATATATTGTATGAAAAAAATCTATTTTCAATAAAAATTATAGTTTAAAAATTAATTGATAACATGTAGAAAATTCAATATTATCTAATTTCACAGCTTCCCTAATGAAGGGAAAAGTAGAAAATGTATTTAGGACAATGATAATAGAATCCAGAAATAGATCCACACTCCTATGGTCTATTGATTTCTACAGAAATGGCAAAAGTGTTCAACGGGAGGAAGCTCTTCTTTTTAAATAAAAGGTACAGAAATAACTGGGCATCTATATAAAAGTGAAAACCATGTAAGACAGTACAGAAAAATGAAGTTAAGGTGGGTTATAGATGTCATAGGCTTGATTTATTAAAAGTAGAATCCAAGTGAACTTATTTCAGAAGACATATATGTTAAGACCTTCTTGATTACAAAGCAAGGGACATTAAGTCACTATAAAAATGAAACAATAACAATCCCCAACACATATGCAACTCTGCCATGAGAGAATTAGCAGAACTCCTTAATTAGATCCAATAAGCACAGCTACAGAGAAAACTGGTGAAGTGAAATTGAGCACTAAAGAAAGTAACAGGCATATAGCACAGAAATAGAGAGAGCCAAAATAAGACAGAAGGCTTAAGTGATTTGAAACTTATAATTGGAAGGTTTAAAGACTGTCAATCACAGTCCAAATATGATAGAAATGAGAAATAAGAGGACTGATATTAGACATGATGGATTAAACATAACAGAATTAAATTTATAATTACAAATCATATACTATGCAAAAGCACATGCTTAAACACATTCCAGTTAAACTGTAAAAAGCAATAAAGAAAGACTTAATC
Organism: Ondatra zibethicus; assembly: GCA_004026605.1. Taxonomy (NCBI): domain Eukaryota; kingdom Metazoa; phylum Chordata; class Mammalia; order Rodentia; family Cricetidae; genus Ondatra; species Ondatra zibethicus. Next base: position 80,534 of record PVIU01006059.1, on the reverse strand, counting down.
ACCCAAAACAGACATGGAAATTCAAGATAAATGACAGGTGGACTGTTCAAAGCACTGAGAGGAAATAGGCATTACCCTGTGTTTGTGTACTGTCACACCTCCCTTGCAAGAGCACATACATGATTAGATACAATTAATATGCGTAGGTTGTTACTGTTGTCTTCTCATAGGTCTAAAGATCAATCCCCACCCTCTTTTAATTCTATCAACCTTAACTAATCTCATAACTATTCTGCCAATATATGCTTGGCAACAGAGTTTCCTAACGTTCTTTTTTTCATTTCACACAATGATAAATCATTGATTGATTTATAAAGAAGACATATTTCTCCCTGTATAGAGAGCTAGAACTCCAAAATCAAGGTGCCAGCATGCTCAGGCTCTGGTGTGGGCTGCTCCCTGCTTTCAACTGTACTCAGTGCCATGTGTTCTGGAAGAGACAGTGGATGTGTCATTGTGTCATTGCATAATAGTAGGATGAGGGGATAATGTCCTTCAGTAAAACCATAATATAACATCACTAATTCTCTTGTTCACATGGGAACTTTAGGATCTAAGTACCTCCAGAACAGCCGAGCCACTCAGTGCATTACACTAGAGGTTAAGTTGTCAACATACCTCTTTTAGAGAATCATGCATATTCTAGTGAGGGTCTCATCGCAGCAGTGTACCATTTCTGCCAAAGACTGAGAGTATTAAATGAGAAATCTGATCCAGTACAGTTATTCCTTTTATACATTGTCGTTTGTTACCTACAACTTAAACTCCCCAACTACTTTTATTCAAAGAATTCTTAGACCCAGAATGTTGTTGTTCTAAAAACTGTGCTTTGGGAGGAAATATGGCTATAGACTTCCCACCTTACCTGGGTTTTCTCATCCCCTAAAGCAGCGGTTCTCAACCTTCCTAATGCTCACTTTAATACAGTTCCACATGTTGTGCTGACCCCCCTCACAAAATTATTTTTGTTGCTACTTCATAACTGTAAATATCCTACTGTGATGAATGATAATGTAAATATCTATGTGTTCCTATGGCCTAAGGGGTCACGACCCATAAATTGAGAACTGCTGCTGTAGAGCTTTTGTTGCATGAGGCCACTTGTTTGTTCCTGGCTGCTCAGCCCTGAAATAATCACACAGAAGCCATATTATTTGTAATACTGTTTAGACAATAGCTTTAGTATATTTCTGGCTAATTCATATCTTAAATTAACCCATCTCCATTAATCTGTGTATTGCCATGAGGCTGTGGTGTACTGAGTAAAGTTCCGGTGTCTGTCTCTGGCAGGACTACATGACTTCTCCCTGACTCTGTCTTCTTTCTCCCAGCATTCAGTTTAGTTTCCCAGACTACCTCTGTTCTGCCCTGCTATATGTCCAAAGCAGTTTCTTTATCAATCAATGGTAATCACAGCATACAGAGGGGAATCCCATATCAAGCTTTCACTTCTGTATTGAGAATAAGGAATATCATATAGTTCTGTTTCAATAAGATCTATATAGAACAAATCCTCAACATGTCTTTGCCTCTCTTTTGTAGGCAAAAGGTAACCTTTATAGCCAAAGGAATTGCTTAAATTACCTTCTCCACACCTTTTCTCTTTTGCTCAAAAATTTAGCAAACTAGGAGATAATATGCTATCATTAAGTCATTTTTTAAAATTCATTTACTTTTTGGGCATGTTATATGTGTACCACATTTGCACCTGGTGCTCACAGAGGCCAAAACAGAACAGCAGTCCCCTGGAATTGGACTTACAAGTAGCTACAATGACCCATGTGGGTTCTGGAAAACAAATGCAGATCCTCTGCAAGAGCAGCGACTCTTTTAACCACTGAACTGATTATCTACCTCGAGCAATCAAAATTCTTAGAAGTTAGGAAAAATTAGAAAATAATCTTAATACATTTTTGGTTTTTTGCTTTTATTCAAAGGCTACCTAAAATATGAGGGTGAGATTAAATAGAAACCCTCATGATAATTTGAGTTACAGTTTATAATTATTTAACACGCTATTTTCCCATAATGAATATTTTCAGAATTTGTCCTCATAAACAAAATGTGAGTTAAAGGGGAAGAGTGAAATCACTTGGGTCTAAATTAAATAGCAAGTCCTACACTACTCTCAAACCCAAATAAAAGTTAATATGTGCCTGTAATGGGTTGTTATGTCAGGAAGCCTATGTGTAAATTGATGGCAGTTTTCCCAGCAGACAACAAATAAATTAATTTGAGTTTTGGCAAGATTCTCCCATTTTCTCATTTAGGTGTATCATATCTATCATGGGGAAATAAGGAACCGTACCAAACAGGAGGACCACATCAAATACGTCTATGAATGTTAGACATGATAAGCACTTGTGAACTGAAGAAATAACTGATTTCCCACATGTTTCTTCAAATGGTCTGCTAAAGAATGTTAGATGTAGACCAAGATCAATAATAATAAATGACATAGATTGTAGATCAATAGAAATAGATCAATGATAGATAGATGATAGATAGATAGATAGATAGATAGATAGATAGATAGATAGATAGATAGATAGACAGACAAATAGATAGACAAATAGATAGACAAATAGACAGACAGAGATAGATGATGGATGAAGGAGAGACAGACATAAACATCTTCAGTCCCCCAGTGAATTCAAAGTCACCTATTACTTGATGTGAAACTGAAGTGACAAAATTCAAGCTAAAGATGGTTTGAAGAATTTCTACCATGAAATTGAATATAGATGCTTTAAGATGAAATGCATTACTATGGTATTAAGATATATTAATTATGCATTCCCTAAGCCATCCAAAGTCTACTTTAAGAACTCTGTAATCCATAGTTTTAATCAATACTACCTTTGAGTAACTAACAAAGTCTGGATGGAGTTTCACAGCTAAGCCCACATTAGCCAATGTCCAAAGACATGTCTTTGAACAAAACAATACCATTCTATATTTTATTACCATGAGAATTATCAAATTATGAGATAGCTACATTAAAGTGTGTGTTTGGTTTGAATAAAAACAGCCTCCATAGGCTCACTTATTTGAATGCTTGGTAACCAGGGAGTAGAATTGTTTGGGAGGATTAAAAGGATTAGACTGTGTGTACTTGTTGGAGGATGTGTATTACTGGGAGTAGTCTTTGAGGTTTCAAAAGTTTATGCCAGGCCACAGTCTTATTTCTCTCTCTCTCTCTCTCTCTCTCTCTCTCTCTCTCTCTCTCCTCTCTCTCTTTCTCACTGCTGCCTGTAGATGAGGATATAGAACTGTCATCTACTTCTCTATCACGGTGTCTGCCTGTGTGCCACCATGCTTCCCACCATGATAATATTGGACTAAACTTCTAAAACTGTAAGTAAGCTCCAGTTAAAAGCTTTGTTTTGGAAGAGTTGCCTTGGTCATGTTGTCTCTTCATAGCAAGAGAACAGTGACTAAAACAATGTGCTCATCACTGAATTCACCAATATTACCTCTTTATTCATTATAATCCTGTAATGCATTAAGTCCTAAAAGCAAAGAAATAAATAGTATTTGCCCTTGCATATTCAAATTCTACTAAAGAATTTAGAGAAAATTACAACAGTAGTTTGAAGTTCAATTAAAATAAATATTAAATTATAATTAGTCATTTTCAGTTGGTTTTTCAATTTTCTAACTCTGGCACACAATCTATGTCTTGGGTTTTATACTCACAGATGGAAACAATGAGAAAATCTAATCTAACAGTTACTCAATTCAAAGAAAGATTTTGTCGAAACTTCTATGCTCATTTAGCAAAGTAATTTAACGTTCATTTAGCTTTAATACTTCCAATGAATAAATCATTAGTATATAACATTTTCTGATGACTGAAGGCTTTTCATTCTGTCAGTATCTTCTACAATGAAAAAACTAAAGTAAATAATTAGAAGACTAGTCTAACTGAAATCTTTGTAGTTCCTCCTTAGGTTCAACAACTTTAAATGAGCTAGAGTGAATCCATTCTATACCCACATTGCTCCAATTCATACATAATACCATGGATCCATGACCATCACCACATCCACAGATTGTCATCAATATTTTCTGAGAAATGTTCACTATTAGTCACAGTTTCTTTACATACACATTGTATACAGACATATAACATTATAAAAAAATAAGACAGATTTACAAATGATATGGCATTGACACAAAGGGCATGCCATTTCTTTGATGTGAGAAATATGTGTCAAATAAAAGGAGGCATTTGAAGGAAAAACATCAAGAATTAATAATCTCCAGATACATTTAGTAAAGCTTTAGTTCATTAGAAGGACCATTCAGCTATGGTACAGACAAGTTTGTTATAGTTTTACCTCAGGAGTGACATATTGAGAATGAGTTTTATTAAATAGCACCTTTTAAAATCCTGTATTAAAACACTACTACTCTCTATACCAGGAAATCATAAGATTCTATAACTTTTGAATCCTTGTATGTTGACAAATAACTGAATTACCCTAAAATGATAAATGAATATGTAGGGGATCTAGATTCTACTGCCGTCAAAGGTGGTTTTTTTTTTTTCTAGCTGTTATCAAGGATCCTCTTCTATTTAGCCCACTCATCTTCAATTAGTACAATATGTTAATATAAAATATCTTTCCTCTGTTCTGACATGTCTCACCACACCTCCAAATAGTTACTCAATTTCTATAGAACAATGTGAATAATTTGTTTCCATCTCCCTTCTGTCACCATGATTTAATTTCACAAGTTGTATAACATGATCGAGGTTGAGAGTGTCGCTTCTATTTCTACCAGCTGCTACTGAGAGTACAGGAGAAAATCAATGATCTGTCTTGGATTAAAAGGGCAGTAAATGGTAATTGAGAAAATAATCTTATTCTATTGCCTATTAGTGTGAAACAGACCCACAGTGAAAATGATAGGAATTAAGAAACACATTTTGTACTAATACAAGAAACATACGACACCTGAATCTCAATTTTCACACAACTCCAGTGTGAGGAAAAACTTAGCAATGTCATCCCATTGGGACAGAATATGAGTATACCAATAGTAATATTTGATATATAGATGTCCATTTACACGTTAAAGCTCATTTCCATTCCTAGAAATTAATTTCAAGGCAACTTGTCATATCATAACAATAATATAATGATCTGATATTGCCACTGCAATACAATCTATGCCAGCTTCATATAGATTTATAAATCCATTTTAATTATGCACTGTCTTCAAACTTGGAATATATTTAATTAGAGAGAATAGTAGGAAATAGTAGGAGGAGATTTAATCATGCAAATGTTGTGATTATGTCCTTATATCTGTTGGATATAAACAAAGCATTTATTTTCAATTATACTTAAACTTTCAATTATACTTATACTTTATTAAGTATTGCTTAATACCTACCAGGTGTCATACACTGCATTATAAACCATGAACTGTGTAAAATCAAATGTTAGGGTTCTTACTAAGAAACTTAAAATCTTCCAAAGACATGATGCATCATATACACACCCACAAGGTACACAGAAGATTCAGAAAAATATGTAAATGGCCCTGCTAAGTGGTGTTTTCTTTTCTTTCATGAAAAGAAGCTGCTACCGTCTTCCATATATTACAAATTTGAAGAAAGTCCCACAAACACTTATGTTACACTCTCTCTACAAGGAAACCTCCATTTTGATACTGTCATCAAAGATCATTTTGATTTTTAACAGCATTTAGTGCCATTTCATTATTATTTTTCACCCAATGATAAGAAGATGTGAGACCACCCATTAGTAAAAATAGGCACACAGAAATGGAGTCAGATGGGCTAATCGATTTTGCTCCTCAGACTGATTTTGCATTTTAAATGACCTATTTAAAATATGATAGCATAAATACCTTAGTCATTTCAGGGTTCATGTTTTATATAAGATAAGGAACATGCTGGAAAGATTGGTAGGGAAAAGTCATATGGTTAAAGCCAGCAAATCATCAAAACCAAAACAGCTAAGATATTTGGTAGGGCAGGAAATCAGTGTATACTATTTGACTTAACAATTCATACTAACATTCTTAGGCAAAGTGATAAAATTCAACACTTTAATCATACCTTGTGTTGTAATGTATTTGGGGAGTTATCCAGAGAGTAGCCGTGAATACCATTCTCAATTAATTTACTGTATAGAGCAACCTATACATGATCATCTCTAACTTCAAAGAGTAATCTTCTGATTGTCTAGTTTATAATTTTGTGCATAGAAACCTTGATTCAATATGTAATTGTGTGGGGTAACTTTGAATTAGTATAAGTTTCCTTCAAACTTTGTATTAGTTACTTATTTCTAATACCTTCCTACATATTTTATAGCAATGCATTGTACCAAAAACATTGTGAACACAATAGATTGCTTTTTCTTTTTAATAGGCATTGAAAGGATCAAAAGTCTGATGGCCAAACATTCTACACCCAACCTATTCTTCCTTCTTGGCTCAGAAGTGCTCAGTACATTGCTCTCTTCACATATCCCCTTCATATACTATAATCTCTCTAGACAAAAAAACACAGTTGATATTAAGTTATTATTTAAAATCTGTCAGTGAGTTTCAGGGCCACACAACAAAAATTACATCCTGCCTTTCCTACTTGATATAGTTGAACTTGTACTTAGAAGACACACACAGAGCAACTCTGTGTATGAACTACAATATAATATAATATAATAAAGCAAACAGTGATCTCCCTGAGATGGAGTATGAATTTTGATCAGTGGAGAGCAGACTACAATTTGATTTCATTTAAAAAAAAAAAAGTTTGTACTTATTCTTTGAGAACTTCATACATGTATATAAAATATTTTGATTTGTCTTGAATTTCTTCACTTTTATTCTTGGCTTTTAGCCAAGGGTGGTTATGATATTCTCATTTCTGCCTACAGAATGAGAACAGTAGTATTCTTAGAAAAGTTTCTACTCTAGTTTCTCTCTTCCTATCCTAGTCTAATCCTGCCCCAACATCATCCTCAAGCACAGACCTATATTATTGAAGCCAAAGGTAAAATTGCAAGAGAAAACCCATCTCTCTGGATGGATGAGCTGGGAAAATGAGTCCATACCACTCAAAGAATATGAAGAAAATTCTCATGGATCTTTCTCTGTATTCTTATTGTTAGCCTTGTATTTGACCCTGATCATGCAAAATGATATTACATGGAAATAAAACTTATAGCAAAACATCTTTCTGGCCAGAAAAACTGAAGCAAGGACTACTAGGTGGCAGAAATATTTGAAGTGCAGAGAAAGTGGTCCCTTGACTCTTTGAAACAACTAATAAAAGCCAAACATACCCACTGGCTAGAAAGGGGTAAAAACAAAAACTACAGCAAAAGATTTAAGAACTGAACTCTAATATAAACCATTGGCCAAGGCCAATGGATCCTGAGTGGTCTGCACGTGGGGCAGATTTAAATAAGGTGAAAATGGAGAAAATTAATTGATATTGGAAGAGAAGTTGACATAGAATTAAAATGTGGTTATAATTAATTAAAATGAATTCACCATTCTACTGATTTTAATACAACCAAAAGTTATATAATATTCTAATTTGAAGAGTTGGGAAAATATAGTTGTTTTATATAGAAAATAATATCTGAGTAGTTTTAAAGTAGGTGACATAACCACACAACACTAGACTAAAGTAAATGACCTGTGTGATGGTCAGTTCTCATTGTCAACTTGACACACCCTATGGACCACTAGGAAGAGAGGTCAGATTAGCCTGTGGGCATGTCTGCAGTTTGTTATGTTGGTTCTTTTCATTAAATCAAGAAGATCTATCCTCTGGGAGTGATGTCAGGCCCTTGCTAAGAAATCCTAGATTTTGTAAATAGAGAAAGAAAACAGCATTGGCAAGCAGTTGTTTATTGCTTTGGTTTTTGTTGTTGTTTGTTATTTTTGTCTTTTTGGTGGGGGAGAATCATAGCACAAAAGAGATGACAGAAAAGAAAGTTTATAGACTTCAAAGTGAAACAACAGAAATTATCTGGTCTATAGTCTTAGTGATACACACCCTTCAGCCAGCAATTAAAAGGCTGTGGTTTTTAAATCAAACATCGTATGATTTAGACTAGTGAGAGTTACAGAAGAAGGGAGAGTGAGAGACAGGGAGAGAGGAAGGAAAGAAGAATTTATCCAGCCTGAAGAAGAGAAAGCAATAATAACTCAAAGGCAAAAAAAGAAAGAAAGGAAAGAAGGAAGGAAGGAAGGAAGAAAGGAAAGCCTCAAAGGCTCATAGGATAAAAACATAAGACCTATAAAACATGTCATAAATGAGAACAAAATTCATGCTCCAAATTTCACATTAGAATCTATTTAAACCAGAAAATACTGAAATAATAATATACTATGCCAAAGGATAGAGAAAGATCAACTAAAATCCTATATCTAAAGAATTTTTTCTAATATATGTATAATATAAAGATAATTTCAGGTCATTAAAATTGCTAACAGATAATCTATTAAAAATCTAATAATATAAATTCTTCAGGTTTATCTGTAGTATTAAGAAAATAAGCATCCAGACATTTCAGGAGTAAGAGAATATAATATTTGTTCAAATTTTTTCTTTTAAATTCTTAAAACACCCATGATTATTCAATGACATACATGAACATAAAGAATTTCATGTGATAGTTGTTAGTACATGGGGCAACTATAAAGTAATGCAGAAATTACAATAAACCTATGATACAGTTTGAAATTTTCTTGCTTTCATAGAAATGATGAAATATTAAGCAGTCTGTTAATGTCAAGTATTGTATAATCTCTAAGATAGTACTAAAAATCTACAGAAGGAAAAACAAAAAAAAACAAGTAGACAAATAAAAGTCTAAGCACTACGTATATTAAAGAGCAGAAGATAGGGAACATAACAGATGTAATATTGAATCTTTCTTAGCTCAGTTTTATATTTTTTTTTGTCAGCCCCAACCTCTAGATTCTTATATCTTCTTAGAAGAGTCCTTTCTTCGGTTTCTGACTGATTTCTCTAATTTTTTGTTTTTTGTTTATTTTGTTTTTCAAGACAAGGTTTCTCTGTGACTTTGTAGCCTGTCCTGGAACTAACTCTTGTAGACCAAACAGGCCCTGAACTCACAGAGATCCTCCTGCCTCTGCCACTGGAGTGTTGGGATTTAAGATGTGCACAACCACTGTTTGTTTTCATCTAGCTTAAGATTCTGAAACCCTGGCAGATTTGTGTCCACATCCATAAACTATCAGCACCTATTTTGAATGTTTGTTTTCACACTGTTGCCCAGCCAGAGGCACCCATCCCCTTCAATAACATCCACTCCTGAGTCCATCACCATTCATGTTTCAAAATATCCCTCCTAATATTTTCTGCAGTCTGAATGTATTGTCCTTTGAAACTTCCTCCATAGTCTTTATCATAACTCTTCATTCTGTAATGAAAGACAACTCCAAAACTTCTGTATATAACGGAATCAAAATTATAAATGTAACTGGAATAGGGTCTAGGCAAATTTATTAAAGATAAACTTTCACACTTCACTTATGAAGTCAGTGTGAAACTGACAGTAGCAGGGGATCATTACGTCATTAGCATGTCTCTGCTAGAATTGATGTTAGGCAGGTAGAAAATAAGGTTAAGATTTCTGATACAGAAACACATGAAAATAGTGATGTGTGCACACTGTGTTGTGTGTGTGTGAACAAGGGAGATTCAAGAGTTTTAGCCTAGCTTCAAGAGTCCAATTGCAATGTCCTGCACAGTGTTGCAAAATAATTATTTTCCACTAGAAAAAAACCACAGTGTCATTTTAAACATTCTCAAACAATGTGAAGGGAAACAGTGGCCCATACCCCATTCCATCAATTTATGAGTAGAACAGCAAGAGTAAAATATATGCACCAGAATATCGTTCTTACTCCATCTCATTCATTAATATGTAACCTTCCTAGTAGCAGAGATTTGTGCATGTTTGTTATTTATGACATTTGAGTACTATTTGAGTACTACTTGGTATAGGTGTTAGCTGCAATTGCTGAATGAGGAGATGCTCTAAGTGGGAGGTTGTGTCCCCTCAGTTTCCCCTACATTCCCAGTGTACAGCATGTTGTACACAAAGTAACAACTATTTGATTGAAACAAGCTTATTTTTTTCCTGGGTTTCGGTTTTCTCATAATCATCAGGATTATGAGAAAGGGAAATGACTCAAAATCTTCCAGTATAGGTAATAAGTTTTCTTCCATATGTCTCAAGGGCATAGTCAGGAAAATGAAAGATCTGAACGTGTCTTAGACAATACATTGCTTTAGGTCATGTCCTAAATTCTTTATATGCATTATCTTTTTAATCCTCAAGACAATACAATGAAATCATTACCACCGTCATTTCCCCAATGAGAAATCCGAGACAGTTTGGCAATTTGTTCATGTTAAATGATAAATAAATGGTAAAATGGTTCTAAGGTTCTCTCTAATACCCTAACTTTTATTTACTGTTTAACTTGACACACTTAATTATGTATTTTCACAAAAAATGAAGAATCTTTCCTCCCAAATAGGGCCTCATTTGCTTCTGGAACATACATAATAATCTCTGTAAAACCAGGGGTGGGAAGGGGCTCAAGATATTTACTTATTTACAAGGTATTTACTTACTTACAGTCAATCAATAGGTTCAAGGATGTGTGGGATAACACCACAACTTATCTTCTCTAAAATATCCTTGGAAGTAGCCAGTGAGATACCTGCACTGGTGGATAATCATTCTACCCAAAGCCATTGTATGTTAAATGAAAATCACAGTGCCAGGTGTGGGGTGCTGCCCTGTGTGCTATTAGTTATGAAGGTGCCAAAAAAAAATCCACAATGATACAAACTACTGTCATTGCTCTTGGTTGTCCACCAGAGCTAGATAATAAGATCTTATTCCTTATTCTTTGGTTAGATGACATGGAAAAATCAATCAAAACTGTGTAGGAATCTTCTTCCATTCAGATAGCTTTCATATTGCTAGAAGATATTTGTAGACTACTGGTAAAGAAAAATCATTAACAATTTTACCAAGCCATGTACTATGAAAACTACAATACAAATCTTCTACGGAAGATGTACCCACTGGTACAATAAGGACATAACTATAGGAGTATCAACTACTTTCTGATTGGATTTGAGGACCAATCCACAGGAAACAATTTTCACGCCTATAGTATAATAATCTTCAAAACACATGGCTGGGGATATTCTTGATTCTATTGAGGAAAATACATTTTTTGATAAGTTGACATGGTGTCAAATTGTTTTCTAAATGTTTATGTTTAATTTTACATTAATACTACTTGTTTTGGTCAGAGAAGTTTCTATTTGAATCAGCAAAAATTACAGTGGAGATTAATAATAGCTGATAAAATGAAGAGAGTGTGCAACCATAAATTGGAAATCTTTATTATGCCCTTTAAGGTTCAAAGAACTAATATTTTAATGAAAATTAATAGTTTTAGTTTACAAACAACATATAAAATGTCTAAGCCCACAGAATAACTTAGAATAACTTACGTTGGTTTTAAATGTTTGATTTAGAAAATTTGGATTTGAATCTAAGATAATTTCTTTGTGCAACATTTAAATATAAAAGCCATATACAGCATGATGACTACATCTATTCAGCATCATTAAGGAGGGATGGGGGTGGGCCTTGGACTTCTAACAGGGCGGGGCACCATGCCCTCTTTCAAGGAAGAAGGGGGAGGGAGGAGGGGTGGGGGGGTAGTGGGAGGGGACCGGGAGAAGGGGAAGAAAGGAAAAAAAAATTTAATTTCTTTAATTATGTTCTTGAATGGAAAAAATAAAACAAAACAATGTATGGAAAAATAAATAAATTAAAAAAAAATCCTGGAAAGCTAAACATCCTGATTTTAGAGAAAAACCTCTGAGCTAAAATATTTTATCTCAATAGTTCATGGATAAATTTTATAGGACTGAGTGATTGTGCTTTTGTTAAATATAATTTTAAAGCAAAAAGTATACCAAAAAAAAAAAACAGTAGAAAGGTATGGTATAGTCACATGGTTTTGAAGCTTGTTTTCTCCCCAAATTTACTACTAGTGTTTGTAAACATATGGCTGAATGACTTCTCCCCCATGTCTTGAAGTCAAAGTGATATTTACTGCACAATAATGCCTTGTGCTTTTGAATAGAAATCTAGCACGAAAATTCTGTCTTTATCATAGTCTTAATGTAGAATAAGTATAAATGTCACCAAACACCTTCTACTGAGTTTCATGTTTAAATCCAATGATAATAACAATATTATTTTTCCTGTAACAAAATAACAAAAACTGGGAATGTATGAAATTTATCACAAAAGTTTAAGAACCATTAACCAGAATAAAATTCCATTTCATTTTGGAAGTATTAATTTTATTTTCATGGGATCTCTGTTTATTAACATGAGATCTCTGTCACTTTCTTCAAGAAAATTAAGAAATTATTGTCTCTTGAAGACACCTTGGCACACTGCAAAGGTTATTTATTCATTGTATTTTCTATGCATTGCTCATAGAGCACAAACAATGTCTTATTTCATAACAAAAACTGCTAATCTTAGAACTTTCAAAACTCTGTTTCTCATTTATGACAGCAAAATGGAATGCTTAATGTCCCCCTTTTACAAGCAAACACTCTGTGTACTTACTAACCAAACTCTCAAGTCATAGCCACAAAGGTGTCTGTGATCCCCACACTCAGAATGCTTTTGTAGGGAAGACTATAAATTAAAGGTAGCCTGAGCTATGCACTGTTAGTTCTGCTTTCAAATTTCTTAATCCCTTATTGGTGAAAGGGCACTGTGGATTGTTATTGGAGTCCACTAACCACAGGCCAGTAAAGAAGAGAAGATGGCTGGGAGGGTCTGCTCCCCAGGGCTTAGCCCCACTCTGGTCTTGGTTCTTGGGATGGGGTCAGGCTCTGGTGAGTGAGGTGCATTCATTGCTACCCCTGCACTTGTCCAGTGCTCCCAAGTGAGTCCATGTCCTCTGAAAACCACAAGCTCTGGACTGTTGCAGCCAGAAGCTGAAGTGGCTCAGTGCTTCTTTTTCACATGGACTCCTTAAATCAGGCATCTTTATGGCCTTTACAGATAATGGATGCATATGGTTTATTCACCACCCCCATGGATAAAGAACCTTGTGATTCACCTGAGCCAGATTGGCTATTGACTACCTAGCTCTTGGGCCATATAATCTGGATGAAGTCACCTTTTCTTTATGGACACAACTTGGGCAAAGCTAGAACAGGGCACAGAAAGAATGTAAGAGCCAGAGAATAGGGAGTAATAAATGAAACTCTCTCCTTTTGCTATGACATGGCTATCACACCATGAGTAGTGTAAGTAGTGTGATGGCTACCTGCAACAGACAAGACCTGCATCAAGGTACAATATAGAACGAATATAAAGGCCAAGCTCCTAACAGGATGTAACATAGTAAAGTGAGCCTAGATTTACCCCATAAGCACATTTTCTGATTTCCAAGCTATACATGCTGTTTTAAAGGGAAAGAAAGCATTGGAAACATCTCGGAGTTAAAAGCCTAATCAGAAATAAGAGCATTCCCACTGGGCCAGAAAACAAAACTTTGAGCTTGAAGAACTTCTTACAGATTGTTTTAAGAATTGAACAAGGAGTTGGAAAGATTTCTGAGCTGCTAAAATACATGCAGGATGAAGGTTGGGGCTCTAAGCTCTTTGTTGAGAACCCATATAAAAATGTTGAGTATGGCCTAGTTAGTGCTTTTGATTCAATACCAAGGAAGTAGACCTAGGTAGGGCTCTGAAACTTACTGACCAACTACCAACCTATTTGGTAAACCCCTGACCACTGAGAAACCATATCTCAAAAATGTAAATAAATAAAAAGAAGATAGTGCTTGAAGACCCATACCCATGTTTGATCTCTGCTCTCCACAAGCCCATGCAACCCATGCTCTAAAACACTAGACTATACACAAATGAAAGAATTGATTGAAAGTCAGGCATAGTAGCGTAAGGAGAGACAAGCCCTAAGGTTATTCTTAGCTCTATAGACAGTTTAACACTTGCCTGTGCTACAGGAGAATCTTGATTATTCACTCTCACACCCAAAACAGAAAACAAATATGCAAAATTAAATGACACAGTACACACAAAGCCTGGACGGGCTATCTTATCTAGAAAGTAAAAAGCGTCCTTGAGTGTCTGAAGAGCCAAGGACAGTTTCACTCATTATCTTGGATAATAACAAGAACAATTCTTCCCATATAGAAGAAAGGCCTTAAGGCCCCCATCACAAAAATATTAAGAACAGTAATGAAAATGAATGTATTCTAGTTCAGGAAATTAAGAGTTTGGGATGAGAATGGCCGATAAAGTCATTCAGCCAGAAAGTTCATAGTTAGGGGTGAGTGGAAACGTACATAGGAAGTACTGAGCATTCTCCAATGGTTTTCCTATTAAAAAGACACCTTTTGCATCTATGTTTAAGTGTGTGTATGTGTGTGTGTGTGTGTGTGTGTGTGTGTGTGTGTGTGTGTGTGTGTGTGTGTGTGTGTGTGTTGATCTGTGAAACCTCAGGTGTGCTTGTTCGGTGGCATGTGAAGGTCAGAGTACTTGATCTCAATTCTTCACTGCAGCCTTAGGTAAGCCTAGCGAACTCTGAGTTTCTGGAAATGTTTCTGTCTCCTCACATTTTCCCATAGATTTATGGAAGGATTACACATGCTTGGGCTACTGTGTCAGGCTTATATGTGGTTCGTGACCATCCAAAGTCAGGTGGTCAGTAAGTAATTCATAATGACCATTTTTACCCACTGAGCCACTTCCCTAGACCAAGATTATGTATTTTAATATGAATTACTGATCCATTGAAAGTATTTAACTACTATGAACTCACTAGATAAAAGATTAAATATACTTAGATATTTTTTCATCTGAAGAAGAGGTGTACTTACAACTGAGTCAAAAATGTGCACCTTTCATAATAAAGGATAAAATATCTAACAGAAATCTCCAAGTATTACCTCCCCATGTTATAGTTTAAAAATACTTTCTACAATGTATATATACTACTTTTTCAATGAAAAGTAGAGATTGTACCCAGGGGAAGGTTTTGGAACATCCTGTATTGGCTACTTTTTACCAGGATATTATATATTTTCTGAGTTTTCCAACATTAAAAATATAAATGGTAACTAAAAAAAAGTTTCCATTTTAACTTACAAAAGATGTCTTTCCCAAAGAACTGTAAAAGCATATGCATGTATTTTCTTGCCTGGATTAATTTTCACAGAAAGTAAATGTATCATGATCAAAGACACAGATCTGTGACTTGAAATGATATTGCCACATTCAAGTAAACAAAACAGAATCCTAAGAATACATTCTTCCACGAATATGTGCTTACTTCATTTTCTATTTTAGCTCATAGAGAACTAAGAGCAGTTTTCCTTTGCCAGAATACTGGCAAATTTTGTTAATATGTTAATCAAAGAGACACAAACACAGTCAAATAATTAAAGTATATTAATAGTGACAATACTAACAATTGACATGGAAAAGCTAACTGAATGTCCTAAATAACTTTGTGGAAACAATTATATAATATTAATAAGCTTTGATTAGACTCAGGATTCTGAAATTTGTCATGCTATATGCAAACAGTGTACTGGAAGCTGTTCCCTCTTTTAAGCAATGATCACAAAATAAATGAATGCAGAAATAAATAGTAAGATAAAAACAAGTCAGAAGACAACCCAAGTCGATTCAGTATATTTAAAGATACCATGCATGAGACCTCCTGTGTTTTATATCTGTCTTTTCAATATTTTAAAAATAGAGGGTTTTTTTTACTAGATTTACTAAAACTTAATTATCAGTACTATTTCTGCTGGTTGGAAGAGGGTATTAGATTTTATTTTGTGAACTATATAGAGAGGTTTAACTCATAGAACCATTTTAGTATCTTTACTTCTGGGTTTATGTCACTAGTTAAACCAAAACCTCATCATTTTAATATCATTTCAAATATTTTTCTCTTTTGTTTTAACACCTTCCCCCGCTCTTCCTTAGTTCTGAGTATTAGTCCACCAAATGAAGAACACTTTAGTCTTCTTATGGAAATGCCTTCCTCTCCTCTGTTCTATCTACACAGTCTATCCACAGCCCGCCATAGCCTCTCTGGTGCTGGCTCTTTCTCTATGCGTACTTGCATCAGTAGCCCAAAGCTGCATTCTCCTTGAAAGCATTAGTGATTTGTGTATCCCTCTCCCTCCCTCTGCACTTGCTTCACCATTGTGCCCTCTACATCAGGAGCTGATCTAAAGTCCTAAGCACACATTCGTGACTCAATTGCACCTCATGGCTACAGCAATTCTTGGAGCAGAATATCAGGAAAAATATGCCACAGGCTAACAAATATCCAGAATAATATTGAAAACTATTGCTACAAATAAGAAGGCATACATTTCTCCTACCTTTAGATAGTGACTACAATGTCACAGGCAAATTCCATAACCTCAAAGAATGAGGAAATAAGAATACCATGAAAATATTTGGATAAAAGTCATCTAGTCATACCCTATGCTTTAAATAGTCTTTCCATTTTCTACAGATGTGAACATTCCCAAAGGCTTTGAAACTATTTCTTATCATTGGTTCTAACCAGAATCTTCATAACTTGAGTTCACTAGCAGAGGTATTAATTACTATATAGAAGTACTATTCATTGTTGTCAAGCCCACTTCTGGGTAAGTCCAGCCCATTTCCCTCATGCTACCACCAAGGAATGATATTTCATGTTCTGCAACCCAGAAATCTAAGGACAGCAAACAGATAAGTGAAGATTCTAACCTAAGGTCAAACAGGCCTGAACAAATACTGCAGACAGTGAGCTGTATGATTTATCTCACAGACATTATCTCTCTTCTATCACTTTATAAATGAACTACAAGGAGGTTTTGGCACCTGTAATGAAACAAGCTAGGAAAATGCTGTGAGAAATGGCTCAAGAACTAGGGAGATCAGAGCCATGTATGAGGTATGAAGGGGCTAAAGGTTTGCATTGGGCAAGTACTTATTTCCTTGCCTGTTTTATAGAATGAAGTGACCATCTTGTTCTTGTATATAAGATTTCAAAGAGTATGTGAGTCGTCATTTCAGCTCCACTGTTTTCAGGAATCTACCTGTGTCTTTATAAGATTTTTTGTAAACCACAAAGGCAAGTTTCTCTACCATGGTTCCACAAAGGCTAGCAGTGTGTTTGTGCCTGTATTTGAGAGATTGTACATGTGCATGTCACAGTGTTTGTGTGAACACACACACACACACACACACACACACACACACACACACACACCTATTTAATAAATGAATACAAAGCTTCTGAGATCCAAGATCAAAATACCAAGTGAGATGTCACTACAGAAGAATCCTGTTCCTAACTAGAAATGACCATAGTGGACATCAAGATTCAGGGCTCCAAAGAAACAATGCAAAATAAGCATTGGAAATCACAAATGTTAAAAGAAACTTCAAGACACAGTATGGCTGTGGCGGTATGCCATGCTAGTCAATCAACTAGAGTCGTGGAGAATACAAAGAACCAAATACTGTAAATGCATAGGAGAGAAGGAGAGATAGGGAAAGAAAGAGAGAAGAGAAAGGATGTGGAAGACAGCAGTGTGAATTCACTTCTAATTTCCTAGATTTGCTAGTGTCTCTAAATTATTTTTAGCAGTTCTGAAACTATTTACCACTAGTTTCACTCTCAACCTAGCCAGGATTTCTAAAATTTTAAGTATAAGCGCATGTCAAGCTGAAAAGACATTATTCAGATCATTCTAATGGACTCTGAATTTGCTTAGAGAATCACTAATTAGGAGAAAGAAATAATGGTCTTGTTTGGAGCATCAGTTGATTAAATTTCTTCTTTCAAATAGTTTTTATTTGATTGCTGACAGAGACAAAGTGCTGGCTAAATCAGCAGTAAAATACATTTAAAAAGCAGGGTTTTGTTAGAAATGGTACATGAAAAATGAGTGCTTTTTAATAAAACTTAAACGAAAATGACTTTGTGAGATAATTTGTAACTGAATGTGCCCCATGATAGAAATCAATTTAGATCCTAAAAGAAACCGTAAAGCATTTGAAATCCCACCCTGACCTAAAGATTCATCATGAATTCTTATTAAGAGAATTAATTATTAATTAATTAATTCTTAGTTAATTATTAAGGGCTTTATTAAGACCCCTGCCATGGTAATGATTCTTATATGTACACCTCTAGAAAGAGAGAAAGACAATTGCCAAAGGTAGTAAACCCTTCTAGCAAGTGTCACTGCAAAGCCATGACTGTCATGTATCAGCTTTCCTATCCTTAATCCTGTATATAGCTCCAGCATGCTGGCCAGAAACAAATGCATATATATTCAGTTCTAGCGCTGGCATCTTTATTCTAATACTTTTTCCTCTTAAAAGATATACCACCAGGAGAATGTCTCTGCCAGTTTCTCATTTAAAAGGGAGCTGATATCTAAAGCATTTTTTTTTTTTTTTTGGTTTTTCGAGACAGGGTTTCTCTGTGGCTTTGGAGCCTGTCCTAGAACTAGCTCTTATATACCAAGTGGTCTCGAACTCACAGAAATCCGCCTGCCTCTGCCTCCCGAGTGCTGGGATTAAAGGCATGTGCCACCACCGCCTGGCTCTAAAGCATTTTTAAAACATTCCATCTCACTCTCTTCAGAATAGATAGCATCAAGAAAACATATAATGGATATTATTGTGGTCCACACTGTAATTACAGGACTTGAGAGGCTGATACAAGAGGAACGTGAGTTCAAGACCAGCCTGGACTACATTGTCAACTTGAGGTCAATTCATGGTGTAGACACTGTTGTAAACTTGTACAAAGTATAAACCTGGGCAGCCACTATCAACTTCAGCATGGAGGGTCTTCAAAAACTGAAACAAGAGCTTTCCTATAAGCCAGGCACCACTACTCATAACTCTAAGTCAATTAGCAGAGAGGTATTTCAAATCCATGCTTATGGCTGCACTGTCCAGTTGACTGAGTTAGCCTAGATGCACAGATTAATGAAGAGAGGAAATAGAGTAGCACATTCAGCAGTGAAGAAGGATGAAATGCCACTGTGAGGAAAGCAGTTGCAGCTAGGAACCTCCACACCCACCCCCCCCCCGCATGCTGGCTGTTGTCATGCCAACATGACACAGTCTATTTAGTCATCAGCAAGGTGGGAATGTCAGTTGAGAAAACACCCAGGTAAGACTGGGTTATAGGCAAGCCTTTAAGGAATTTTCTTAATTAGTGCTTACATTTCTTGTAGAAATAGGGAGTATAAAATAGAACATAAGGAGAGGCCATATTTAGAAAAACAGCTAATAAGCATAGTTTAAGATTTAGTTAACACATATCATTTTTAGTTTTCTCATTTGTGCAAATAAACAATAGTGTTAGATGCTAACACTATGGAAAGTGAATGAGACATGAATGGGAACACTTTGTACATTGTATAATATCTCTATAAATCAAAAATTACCCCCAAATAAAAATGTTATCAAAATGATATCTAAATATTTTGTATTTTCTTAACTGTTTAAATTTTATTTTGTTTAGTAGTAGCAATTTTTAAAATACAGAGACAAAGATATTGTGATTATTTTATGTTTATAGCTGTCTTCGACTACTAACTTAACTCTCAACATCAGTTTCCTGACATGGAACCTGTTAATGCATTATAGGCTAGGCAAGGTCAATAACAGAGCTAAACATGATTAGGATAAATTTAGATTCCACAGGAACCAAACTGTGTATCGCCCATCAATGTCATAGGAGCCCATGTCTGCCATCTACATCTTGGAAGTTCAGGTTACAACAAAGCCAAGGTTTCTAAAGTTCCATAAACATAATCCTTTTGTGTCTTCATGATGAGTATATTTTAAAAGATAATTTACAGTTTGTAATTACAGATCATACCTATGCTTCTGTGTGTATGTCTATCAATGACCTTTATTATTTGTTGGCATGTTTGTTTTTAATGTGTATAACTGTTTTGCCTGCATGTATGTATGTGTACTGCAGGTTTATCTGTTACCCATGAAGCCAGAGAGGGTACAGGTTAGTTGGAATCCACTATATGGGTCTAGAAACCCAGATGGATTCTTTGCAAGAGTAGGAAGCATGATTAGCCACCAAGCCACCTCTCCAGCCCCTTTTCTATATTGTTTTCATATAAAAGCAGTTTTTCAACAAAATAATTTTAAAAAGACACACTTATACAAACTAAAATTTATGTTCTGTGATTAGCATTTCTAACTAGTGTCTTTTGCTTTGGAAGATTCCATGCCACACATTTAATTCTAGAGAGGCTGTCCACCTGAAAGTCGGTAGCCAGAACTCCCAAGAATATCTATCATAAGATGTCCCTCTTTCTTGCTATTCTTGTTACCTTGGGGTACCCATAATAGATGACATACTTCATTATTTGTTATAGTTTAGACCAAATTCAATCTTTACTCCAAAACCAGAACTGGCCAGAAAATTCATACTCACACATTGGCACTGCATATATCAGCACCAGAAAACTTGGAAAGTATCCCTCTGACACTGTGACAACTTCAATTCTTTCTTCCCTTTCCCCTTACAATTTACTCTTTAAAGAAACTGGGTCATTTGTACCACAGGCTTTATATAGTCTGGGTTGTTCAAGTTTCATCCTCCCGTGTTGTTGACCATATCCTTTTGAACCTTCCAGTCAACTTAACCATTATAGAATGACAACCCTTCACATCCTATTATGATTACCCTGAGCTATAATATGTACAGTAAAGCCAGCTAAATTTGTGATCCTTTCTTATCATTTAATTAGGCTTCCAAAGATAATTGGTTTCTAGCATCTGTCACTTGTGTTTAATAACCTTTTAAAACATTTTAAAGTATCTCTGTGGAACCCATTGATTAAAATATATTTCAAGTGTTTTAATCAATTTCTATTATTATATTCATGTATAAATTAACCCAATTTTGGTCAGTGAAGCTTAAATAAGTTGGATCCTTGGTCCTCTGACCTTGATTCAGAGTTCTTTAATATGTTCTATATTTCCGGCTAACATTTTTCCAGGTATATTTTAGACATTTCTATATCTAGGTTTCACTATTTCTCCAAAAACGAGGTATATCACTTTCATGGGATGTTTTGTGCAGACAATAGTCTGACAACCAGGATTTGTTATTGTTTCTAGATATTTGCACTGAAAGAGAAAAACTGTTGATAAATGTAGTTCATAATAGTATTAAACTTAGAACATCCAGGATTTAAAATTCTTTAATCTTGTGTATATTTCTGTTTTTACTCAATTCTAGATTCCCCACTTTTCAACTGTGCTGCTCTAGTTTATTTTTTGTCTCATGGCATACTATAAATATCATGTCAGAATAACAATAAGAATATTAAACCAATATATTCATAGTCGAAAACATTTTAAAATTTTTGTTTTGGACTTTGTGTTGTCCTTAAGTTTACATATCTGTAATGTCACAATAAAAATAACGTACAGAGATATTCTAATAGAAATCTTATTCTGTGCAGTGAGGGAGAGGGGGAGAGAGAGAGAGAGAGAGAGAGAGAGAGAGAGAGAGAGAGAATGGCAATATCTGCATTAGACACCAGACACCGACACCAAAGCCTAAGGGGTGAAAAGCTCAGTGCCAGGAATGGATTACTTCTAAGATTCCCTAGAGCACAAAGTTTTCTGGCTCTTTCCAATGTTCTTGATTTCTTTCCTGATATCAGGTAAGTTTGAGTGCTTCAGGTTAAGTCTTTGGAATGCAAGTTAGCGTAAATCACACATCTTCTGTACTGGCCCTATCTATGAAAGGCAAGATTATCACATCAGACACACAAACAAAGAAAGAAGTCTCCATATATAGGTCAAATAGCAAAAAATAAAATAACACAAGTGGTCAAGACAGCATGCTGCCTCCTTACTTCTATAAAAATCTTCTCTAATCTAGTCTTAAAACATGGGGAGGTGCTTAGTCTTACTGCAACTGGATATGTCATGCTTTGTTGACACTCATGGGAGGTCTGTCTTTCCTGAACAGAAATGAAGGAGGAGTGGATAGGTGTGCTGGGACAATAGGTAGCTAGGTGAAGAACTGAGATAAGAAGAGGGAAGGGAAACTGTTCCAGGGGTGGAAGTGAAATTAATTAACTAATTAATTAATTATAAAATGAATTACCTTTATGAGCCCTGGAACACAAAACTTAAAAGAACAAATATTAATTTTATCAATGAATTCAAGGAATTTAAACAATCTAAACATCTCATTGAATTTTAAGAAGATAACAATAAATGCTAGACTGATATCTAGGAAAATACAAATGAATGAAATGATAACGATAACGTGGGATTTAAAAATTGAATTCAATTAAGCAATAGAAATATGAAGATATGTTGTGTAGTTTTATGACAACCTGACGAGTTAGGAGTCACTTGGAAAGAAAGACCCTCAGCTAAGAAAATGTATCCACAAGATTGGCTTGTGGGCAAGCCCGTGAGGCATTTTCTTGATTAATGATTCATGTGGGAGGGCCAAGCTCACTTGGGCAGTGCCTATCCTGGGCAGATAACCCTGGGTGCTGCAGGAGAGCAGAATCAGTGAGCTATGAGGAGAAAGGCCATAAGCAGCCTCCTCCCAGCCTTTGTACCAGCACCAGGTTCCCGTCTTGAGTTCCTTCCATGACTTGTTTGGATGATGTACTACAATCTGTAAACTAAAATAAACCTTTTCACCTTCAAGATCTTTGGGTCCTTGTGTTTCATCACAGCAATAGAAACTCTAATTAAGAAAAGAGTGAACACTTGAGTGGACCTTAACACAATTAGAAAACTCTTTGTTCCCACCGACATGTGACTGCCACTTATTGTACATTTGTGGACGTTTTCATGCTGGCCATTGTTGTGGTTGTAAGTGTCACTACTGGGTAGCAGTATTTTTCTTTACCTAACAGATTTCATTTTGTGTGATTGCTCATGCAATAATTGCTCGTACAATAATCTTAATGCATTTAGTGATTTGTTCCTTTTTCTGCATTACCTTGAGGATTATTTTTGAAGTAGACTCACTGTTAATGCTATTTTGGAATTTCTTATTGGAACACTTTTCATTCTACTTTTGCAAATTTTTGAATAAAACTGTGATTTTTGGAAGTGAGGGGAAACCAGAGAGATTAAAACTTAACTATGTCTGCCACCTTCTCGGAACTTCACATTTAATTTTCAGTATATACAGTAAAATATAAAATATTTATTTTGCATCAACTTATAATAAATTAGACTGAATTCCTTACTTTCAATTTTTATTTTAAAAAAAGAGAAGAACATTGAGAAGTAGGAAGCATGAATAGCTGGTCTATATGTGTCAAAAATGCTGATTTAGAAAGTTATCCACAGAACTTCTAAGAAATTTTATTATGGCAAGATGCTTCAGCTAATTAAAATACTTGGCACCAAGCCATAGATCCTGAGTTTATCCTCAGGACACACATGGTGGAAAGAGAGAAACAGCTGCAAGTTATCCATTGACCTCCATAGACACATTTAACATGCATGCACCCATACACTTACACTTAATTAACTGATTTATGTAATAAAAACTTAAATTTTAAATGAAGCAATAGATAAATATCTATTAATCAAAAGGTGGGTCGCTGGAGAGATAACACAGCAGTTACAAGTGACCACTACTCTTCCAGAGAACCACAGTTCCTCCACCTTGCCTAGTCACAACTGCCTGTAACTTCATCTCCTGGAGATCTGATGCCCTCTTCTGGACTATCAAGTCACTGCACCCTAATGCACATACCCACACAGATTCACACAAATGCACATAATAAAAAGTAAAGATAAAACATAAACTAATAAGATTGTTTGACAGCTTTACTTAAGCATTATATGTGCTTTCTTGATGCTCATCATAAAACATGTCCACTCTGTTCTTACTCGTAAGATCCATCCTACAAAGCTGGGAATAGTCAGTCATTTTTTAACTGGAAAGTCATTCTTCGCATTTTTATTTCATTTTTTAATTCTTCTCTCGTATGTTACATCCTGAGCAAAATTTTCCCTCCCTCCTCTCCACTTGCCTCTCCTCCAGACCCTCTCCTCTCCCATTTCCCTGTGCAAAAGAGGTCTTGATTTTTAATCAAACTGGGCTAATTCTCAAACTATATTCAAAATAAAGACATTGCTGAAGACACATAGTTTTATCAAGAATTTATTAAGTCCGATTATGTGTTAGTAGAGTTTGGTGCAGGTTGGAAAAGAGTAAGTCTGTCATGAATCACTTAGTGATGAGAGCTCAAACTCAGCCATTCATTGCTCCTTAGCTTCTGTTTCCTCTGCTTTGCTTAGCTACGCCACTTTCACCCCACTTGCTTGGTGAGCTGTATTTGAATGTAAACACCAGAATTGAGAGAATGGAAACTCCATTTCCTTCGGAATAAATGAAATTATTGTTTGTCCAGAGGCAACGGATAAGATTTTCTTTTCTTCATCATTTCCATAAAAATAAAACCATCACAATTGTACCACTAAAAAATAAGAAACTCCATTTCTAAAAACAAAACTTGAAGAAATTCCTCAGGTATCACATTGAAAGCAGCAAATAACATATTATAAAGTGTTATCTTCTAATGTGATTTAAATTATTATCAAGACAAAAATACTAATGACCCATAAGTTCTAAAACCCACGGAAGAAAATGTGTCTGATATTGTACTAGGCGAACATTTATTATTTAAAACATAAGAAAATAGTAACCATTAAAATCAGTGTGAAATGGCTGCAAACAAAATGAAAAGTCGCATTTTGACACTATTTTTGGTTTTTTCCTTTTATCGAAAGTAGGTTGTTTCCCCTCACACAATATATCCTGGTTACAGCTTCAGCTCCCTCTACTCCTCCTAGTTCCTCACACCTCCACTCCCATCCAGATTACCGTGCCTCTGTCTCACGAGAAAACAGACTTTTAAGGGGTAATAATAAAATAAAGCATATAGAATAAGACAACACAAAAACAGTATTGGAATAGCACCAAATACACAAATAGAAGGAAAAGAACCCAAGGAAAAGTACATGAAACAGATACAGACACTGAGACCTACTGGATTGCACATTCAGGAATCCCATAAAAAACATCAATCTGGAAGCCATAAGATAAATGCAAAAGACCATAGGATATATGTCTTAAATTTATGTATATAATTCTCTTTTATATGAAATGACATTGTGAAATAAGGAAACCCCAATGATGCCATTGAGTTTGTTTTCTGTAGACCATCGACTTCTGGCAATGCAGCTTACCCTTAAGAGTAGTTTACTTGCCCAATGAGAGTCCCTTGAAGAAAATTAACTTTCATTTGCAAGTGGCTATCTGCCTGAGTTAGGGATGGGGACCTGTGTCCACTTCTCCTTTCAGCTCATGGTCCCATCTGGTGCAGACCTGTGCATGCCCTGTGCATGCTGCTTTAGTCTCTGTGAGCTCACACATGCATTGGTCTTGCTCCATTTACAAGGCCTTGTTTCCATGGTGCCTTCTGTCCCATCTGGCTATTACACTCTTTCAATCTCCTCTTATGCAGTGTTTCCTGAATCCTGAGAGGAAGGATTTGATGGAGACAACCTGTTTAGGCCCAAAACTTTAGGGTCTCTCTTTCACTGTGTGGCTGGCTGTGGTCTCTGTTGTTGTTCCCATCTGCTGCTCTGATGATGGCTGAGCAAGGCGCTGATCTATGAGTAGAGCAGAATGTCATCAGGAGTCATTTCATTTTTATCGGTTTTGTTGTTGTTGTTGTTGCTTATTTTAACAACAATAGTATTTGGTTTTACTGTAGGTCCATGAATTATCTAGTCTTAGGCTCTTGGTCACCCAAGGTGTGTCTGGTAGGTTTTCCATCTCGTGGAGTGGTTCTGGTGTCGCATACTGGCAGGAATTCATCACAACACTGTTTGTAAAAACACAAAGGAAAAACTACAGATTTAGACAATGTGCTCGCCACCCATAATCAGACAAAGAATATGCATAATACATGGAAATGTAAACCAAAGGACAAGCATTCTTGTCACCAGCTGGTGGGAGACTCAAGCAGATACTTCATAAAGAAGTATAACCAGCCAATAGGAGTAAGATGAGTACTCTTCATCAGAAGTCAAGAACATGTAACTGAAAATCACCGATAAAGGGACTGGAGACATGTCCAGTGGTCTGCATGAGTGCATGCCACACTTCTAGAAAACACAAATTCTGTGCTGAGTATGCACTTCAGGCAGCTCACCCATCTGCAGCCCCAGCTCCAGGGGATCTGCCACCCTGTTCTGGACACCTGCACACATGTGCATATGCACTCACAGACTCAAACATGTACACATAAATAAAGATGAATTATAAAATAAGAACACGGGAAGATACCCCTGGGCACAGTTTAGAACGAATGGGGTCAGAAGCCTTACAATGACAAGGGCAGAGTCTGTACTCAGTGATTCTATACTCAGTCTCTCAATTTAGATCACACTGTAGCAGTTGGGACCTCAGTACTTACCTTACAATTAAAAAAAACAAAACAATAGAATGAGAAAGAGGCAAAGAATGATAAACTTGATACCTAATTTTTAAGCATGCTTAATATAAGGAAATTACCCATTTCATAAGGAAATTTCCCACTTCTAACTTTGGATAATATTTTTTAATGCCACAAGACACCAAAAGATTTTCCTATATTTGGTGGCAACTGTAAAAAGGAAAAAAAATTTAAAATTTTTAAAATGAACAATTTTTAAGGCAGGATAGTAAGAAAAGTCACTTTTTGTATATGAAACCTTTCCTTTCATTGATCACCTGGGAACTTTGGTTAACTCTCTTAAATAAGTGAGCAGATTTCCTCAATGAGAGTCAAATTGTACACACAGAGAGAAAATATAAAATAAGTACAGTCAGAGTCAACAGTCAAGGGCTTCTTAGGAAAGGCTGTAGATTTCCTGAGAAGTAATGGCAACTGTTTACCATGGGGAGAATTTATTTTGTGGGTAACAAATGTATGTGTCCTAACCTATAACAGTGTAGAAAAAAAAACACCAAAAGAAGTTTACAAAAGCAAAGACATAAACACAAAATTAATTTAAGAGACTCATGAATCTGTTATATTGACTATGATAGTTACTTGGTGAAATAATAAAACAATGGAAGCATACATGTTGAGCAAATACACACCTGCAAAATTGTTCAGTGGCTTATGAGGGACTGGTAGAAGTAAATTCAAACTAAATAATGCATGGATGAGCACACTTCCCAGAGTCTCCTTGATGCTTCTTGAAAGAGTTCCTTGCAAAGAGAAGTAGCTTATTAAATATTCACTGTGTGAATTAGGGGTATGTGTTTAAATTCAAATAGATAAATTTTGAAGGACAGATACAAGATAATGATATGCAGGGGAGATTAATCCCTTTGACGTTTATAGCTGCAATGACAAGTCCAATTGCCACATGTCCCACTAAGTCAGAAAAATTAATTAGAATAAAAACTTATCTCTGTATACTTCATGAATGAGTAATAGAGAGAAGAAACAACCAGGTAACAGTTACTGGTTCTGGTTTGTGTAACAAACAAAATTAATTAATCTGATAATCAGACTCATTTTATGTTTAAATTTTGGCCCAGAATGTATTGTCTCCCTCCCAAAATGCAAAACAAAGTACGCTTCTACTATCTGAAGTCCAGATTGCCATTCACGAAAATTACTACAAATGTGGACATTGATTGGTTAAATAGATTTAGAGAATTACTTCTTCAACTCATTTTGTCATTAAATCCACCATCTTCTTTATTACTTTATGTTTGTGATTATAATATAATTAGATCATTCCTCCTTCTCTTTCTTCCCTTCAAACACTTTCATAATGCCCCTCTTATTCTCTTTCACATTCTGTGACTCTTTTTGCTTTGATTGCTGTTAGGTGTGTGTGTGTATGTGTGTGTGTGTGGTATGTATTCTTACATACATAAATGCAGCATGATCATTCTACATAATGTAATCGTACATGTATGTTTTCATTAAAGTGAGTGTTGTAGGTTTCTCCAAGATCCATGACTTCACTGGCTTGGGTGGTTACTATGTTTACTGTCAGGAGTAATTTCCCTCGTGTTGAGCACTTCTTAAGTCCAAGTAAAGAGCTGGCGGTTACCATCAAGGTGTGTTTATTACCACTACTGCACTCTTAGGGTTATTGTGCCATTTTGGGTCATCAGTGTGGTTCATTGGTTCATAGTTGTCATATCTGGGTTGGATTGCTTATTGCTTCCCTCCTTTAGAAGTTAGCATGATATCATCTGGTGCCATGAAAGCTGGTCCTTAGGGACAAGACTTTCAGACCAGGTCCAATTCAGGGAACTCTAGGGCCTGTGTCCAAACAACATGGTGTCTTCAGCAGTAGGAACTTACTTTTCACATCTGGGAGATAACCACGAACACATGTAGACCATCAAAGAAAACTACAAACAACACATTATCTTTTAAATATAATCCTAAATATAAAAATACAAACACAATGACTTTATTTATTAGTGCAAAGATTTATATACTATATTTTTGCAGGCATGTATTTTCTTTAATTCTTTGGATTCACACTCATTATTTTTATAAAATGATAAAACAAAATGTTTAAGAAATTCAAATCTATTATATTACATTTAAATATATTTAACTGTTCTATAGTAAATTAGAAGGACAGAACATTGCATTCAACTTCATTTCAAAGTATTTTTTTCATAAAGATACCACGAATCTTAGGGAAAAGGGATCTCATTTCTGTGTGGTTACTTAGTATACAGGTGGATTTCTTTTCATGTTATTTTGTCATTTGATGTAATGAACTCTTCAATTTTTCCAGTAATGGAGTATTTTCATGTTGAAACATACACATAATTTTCTAAACAAATAACTTACAAAACTAAAATAAAGTTATTTTAAAGTATTAGACACATAAAGATTGTAAAATCTTCTTTATCATGCATGATCCACAATTGAATTAATAGAACATTTTACAACCTACCTGCATTCTTTCAGAACTGTATGATATTAGGATATCACTGACATTATAGGGGTCATTAGTTATGAGTATACAAAAGCTATTTCAGCATTCAGAGGGCAACATATTTCCAAGTCTCAGTGATGAAGTTCAGAAATGTTTAGTATTAGTTCTATAAATTGCCCAAATTTATTTTATTGAATCTCTTTAAATTAAAATTTCTCCCACCCCTGCTGCATTTCCTAAAACAGAAGTATTATAGTATTTGGGAGTCTCAAACTGACTGTACAGGGATATGTGACATTTTCTTCAGTAATAAGTTTCTCTGTCACTTGTCTATATCTACTACCCTTTCTTTCTGCCTAGTAGGTGTTTTAAGCCTGCATGGTTTAGCAGCAGAATTATATAACAGCTTTTCTCTCATGTGGATAATTAAGGACATTTGCTACTTTAGTCTTGATTAGGCTTGATATAATCCCAGTGATAACATCCGAAACATCACTGCTGGTCCCACAGGTTAGGCAGCCTGAATGGCTTTAGTCCGTTTGTGGATCTACATGACTTATCAGTGCCATCTGAGGCCTGAGCGACAGAACTCTCTCAAAGTGGAGAAAGCAGGCAAGCAAATAACTGGAAAAGAGCCACATGTTCTGCACAATAAGGATATCTTTTTTAATTCATGAACTATGAAGTGGCAGATTTTCCCTAGTTCTCTGATTCCCTGATCTATTCAGACATGTGGTTCTATCTTTTCCTGGTGTTCTATAATATAAATCATCGTGAAAATACTCTATCTCATTGATTTTGTTTTCCTCTTGAAATCAGACATCATGAAATTCCAAGTACTGCAATTTAAACCTCTTTTAGTCATTTTCAGTGCTACAAATTATTTGAGTACTGAATAATTGACAAAATTTGACTCTCTGTGGGGTGTGTGTGTGTGTGTGTGTGTGTGTGTGTGTGTGTGCATGTTTTCTTCTTACTTTCCCCCTTTTCCTGGGGATAATTAGATGAATTGAACTGATCTGAAAATTGTTTACTCCATGTTCATTCTTATAAATGCACATGAATGCTCTCTCCCATCTCTTTCCTGGATGGTTGGTTGTTCTGTTCCTTTGAGGTCCACTTATCTTTGTTTGGCTCTTAGGATTAAGATGGAGATTACTGATTGTTATTTTTTTTTGTCTTGATGTTTGAGGCACAATCTTCAAGAGAATCAGGGCTGTCAGTTACCTAATGATGTGAACTGTTATAATATAGTAAAATCTGTCCCATGCATATGTATGCCAGACAACAAGTTGGGAATTGTGGACATATTTGGGTTGCCTGACACACCCACAGTCAGGATCTGACTTTTTGTCAAATCACTTAGTTGTCATGCTACAGGTCTGCTGATGATATTTCAAGGAAGCAAGCTGAGATCCACAATACACCCTACCGGAGGGTGTGGCTGAGCAGTAATAAGCTACAATGTCTGGAAGTAGCAAGAAATGAAAAGAAATGATATCTGAGAATAGAAATATCATAAAGGAAGATACAACTGTATAAAAGAGGTTGTCTATGGACTGTGCCAAGTTCTTCTTATAACTTGTGCCACTACAACTATCTTTAGATTTCTGGTAAACAGTCACTATGTAAGAGTCTATTAAATATTGCTGAAACTCAGAACTATGTTCCTTGTCAAGGAATGTATACCCATCGACTCCCTCAAAAGTAGCTGCTTGAGTTTCAAAAGAATCCTGTCATAAAATGTTTATTCCCCAGAATCCACATCTTAAACTAAGGCAATGTGTAGAACATACGAACAGAATTTTATTTAGAAAAGTAATATTCAAATCCTGATTTTCTAATAACTATGTGTAAGAAGTTTGGATTATCTTGTCAAGCCTCAACTTGTGTAGGCACTCATCTTTAAACCACAGGAGGACTTACGACTAACTTTCAGAACTGTTTGTTGTAACATCCACTCAGTTAAGACACAAAACAAACAAAAAGGCACAGCTGAAAAGTCTACTGCTTAACAGAAATTCTAGAGAAAAATGGTATAAGCTTTGTGACTTTTGCAAAGCAAATGGCTCTTATAGTAAAAAGCCTAACTGACCTCTACAAATTTACTCATCTTCCATAACATCACAGCATCATTAAATTCTGATTTGTGGTTTTTTTTAACATTCATAAAGACTTCTTCCATCAAACAAAAAATCTACAGGTAAAATGCCCTTTCTACTCATCATTATGTACATGTGAATGACCCAACTTTACTTTTCTTGCCTTATTTCATGGCTAGACCACAAGTATAAATTCAAATAGCAACTGTAAAAAATGAACCCTTTTGGTTATTTTTAAAATCTTATCAGTGAATTGATACCATGTTAAATAATAACATTTCACAGATATTACTCTGCAATTTGACATTTTGGTTGCAATTGCTCAAGGGTAATTTTTGAGTGAAATGTGGATTGCATAAGGTTATTTGATGACAAATGTAAAACTGAAGGATTTAGCCATTTTCATCAAGCTGAAGTCTAATTCGAGAATACACTTTTAATTTTTCAGTTTCAATGGGATGTAGTACAATGTTTGTGTTTCTGCTTGTATTCTTGAATGCTTAGATGAGAAAAAAATAAACATTCATTTTTAAAACTCAACAGTAGGGATGTGATTGAAATGGATAAACAAAAAGACAAATACAAATGTTCCTGTACTGCAGAAGAAACTATCAATACAGCAAAGGAACAAAACAGGTCACAAAAGGTGAAGAAAATATTTGTCAAATAGACTTCAGACATGGTATTAACACCCAGGATTTACAAAGAACTGCAAAGATTAAATGTGATTTAAAAAAAAAAAAAAAAAAAAAAAACCTGCCACTCAACAAATGGGCAAATGAAATGAGCAGAGAGCTCTGAGAAAAGAAGCACAAATGGACAGTAGCTAGTCAACATGTGTTCAGTGTCCCCAGTCGTCAGAGAAAGCCAAATTAAAATGACTTTAAGGAACCTATTCCCTGTGCTAGGTTGCCTTGCCCAAGGTTAGTGCAGGGGGAGGAGAATGGTCCTGCCTAAAGGTGATATGCCATGCTTTGTTGATGCCCATGGGAGGCCTGACCCTTTGTGAATTGAGACAAAGGAGGAGTGGATGGGGAAAGGGATAAATGGGAGGTGGGGAGAGGGAATGGGAGGAGAAGAGGGAGGGGAAACTGTGGTCAGTATATAAAATAAATGAAAAAATGTTTAATTAATAAAACAAAAACCTCCTCATGAGTGAGGTGACCATCAAGAAATCTTAGAACAAGTGAAGAGTATGTGGGGAAAAAGGAAATCTGATACACTGCTGGTGGGAGCACAAACTAATGCAGATAATATGGAAATCAGTATCAAGTGTTCTACCTTTTGACACATCCATGTTACTCCTGCATATGTATTCAAAGACTTCTGTATCCCCTCAGAGAGATAGGCTTACATTGAATTTTTTTGCTACTCTGTTTACAGTAGCAAAGAAATAGTATCAACCTAGATTGCATGAACAGATGAATGACAGGCAAATGAACATGTCACACATTACACAATGGAATTTGAAGGAAAAAAGATGGATTAGGAAGAAATAATACTCAATGAGGTAAACAAAATTCAGAAAGCCAGAAACATATTGTCTCTCATAAGTGAATCTTATCTGAAATATATGTGTGTGTGTGTGTGTGTGTATGTATGAAAAATGGGTATAAATGTAGATAAATCCTAAAATAATTATAAAGGAGATCAAAAGAGAATAAAATGGGGATAAAAAAAAGGTTGAGCAAAAAGACCCACATGGAATAAAAAGGTAAAAGAGGCTGGGCGGTGGTGATGCACGCCTTTAATCCAAGCATTCAGGAGGCAGAGGCAGGAGGATCTCTATGAATTCGAGGCCAGCCTGGTCTGCAAGAGCTAGTTCCAGGACAGGCTCCAAAGCTACAGAGAAACCCTGTCTTGAACCCCCCCCAAAAAAAAAGGTAAAGGAGATTGGAAAGAAGTTCAAGTGAATGATAGGGGCAGTGGAAGAGATGAGGGAGAGACTTCACTAAAGCCTACTTTGTTAAAAATGTCAAATTGGTATATAAAAATAACTTGTATACTAATTTTATTTTTTGGTGTAGGAGGTCCTTCTTTCTATGTGTTGCTTTCACTGGTGAATAAAGAAAACTGCCTTGGCCTTTTGATAGGGCAGAGATCAGGTAGGTGGAGTAGACAGAACGGAATTCTGGGAGAGAGAAGGCAGAGAAAGCCGCTGCCATGAAGCAGCCAGGTCAGACACACTGAATCTTTCCCGGTAAACCACGACCTCGTGGTGACATACAGATTATTAGAAATCGGTTAAACAAATATGTAAGAGTTAGCCAATAAGAGGCTAGAACTAATGGGCCAGGCAGTAATTTAATTAATACAATTTCCGTGTGATTATTTCAGGTATAAGCTAGCCGGGCACTGGGACCATGGCCAGCCCACTCCTCTCTTACTACAATTTTTATACATTTAAATATGAAAAGTAATTTTTTACACATGTGGTGAAAATTAAGGAACTAGACCTATTTGCCTATGTAACTGTTGAAACTTCAGTATTTGTTGATTAAATTATATGCATTTGTTTATTTGTGTGTGGTAAGGTTCACAGCACACATGTGGAAGTCAGAGGAGGACTTGCAGGTGTTTGCTGTCTCCTTCCACAACGTAGGCCCCAAGTATTAGCTCCCCAGTCTTGTCAGTTGCCCACTGAAACATCTTGGTAACTTCTACCAATTTTTGGTGAAAAGCTTTCACACTTCAATTAAATTGGATTTAAATGCATCAATTTATCCCATGTGTGTGCATTTTTGTGTGAGTTCTCTATTTGTTGCAGTGAAGCTTATTTATACATTATTTCTAAATCAGAACTTTTGCAGTTCTTCTAAATTTTCAATTGTGAATTCTGTTTTTACATTGTTGGAATTGAACTCAGAGCCTTAAACTTGCAAAGCAGATGTGCTAACAAGAAACTATATCCATGACCAAGTCTAGGTCATTTAGCATGTCACGAAATGATCAGTCATAGGACTGGTGATTTATCCTTTAGACAAAGTTTAATTGCTTAATAGCTTCTCCTTTTGTTTAAGTCCGAAGTCCATTTTGAACTGTGCTACAATAATGGTAAAATTGATTAGATGGAGTGGAGACTCTGTATTTCCCTTGACCCAAATTATTTATCATCTGACCATGTAAGCAAGGCTTTTCTGCACTATTAAACTTTAGGTTAAATAAAAATCAGTTTATTGTAATGAACTCACAAACAAAAACTTCATGGAGTAAAGAAGCCATTCAAAATGGTTTCTGAGTTGTAATTGTACAGGTCTCAGTAGACTTCTCAACAGTGAGAATGGCCATTCTGAAGCCATGAAGTTTTGTTTAGGTTTTATGATTTCACTATCAATTGTACTTTTATGCCTCTACATTAAAAAAAGGAAAAAAACTATGGTATTACGCAAACTAAAAAACAAAAAATGTTATGTCCTCTTTCACATCTCATATGTTTTTTGCATACATTCCAACCTTCAGTATCACCTAAAATTACCCCTTCTTGGTCTTCTTTCTAAATGTTATACTGTACCCACAAATACAACTCTATACATATAAATTTATGTACATATATATTAATGTTCTATTGCTGTGAAGAGACACCATGACCAAAGAAATTCTTAGAAAGGAAAGCATTTAATTGGGGCTTCCTGGCAGTTTAATATACTTAGACCGTTGTCATCACTACAGGGAGCATGGTGCCACTCAGGCAGGCATGGTACTGGAAAAATAGCTGAGAGCTTTACATCCCTTTCCTCAGGCAGCAGGTGGAAAGTCACTTCACCTGGTGTGGGCTTGGAAACCTCCCAGTACACTCCCAGTGACACATCTCATCCAACAAGGCCACACACACTCCAACAGAGCTACAACTGCTAATTCTTCCCAGTAAGCTTACCAACTGGGGCAGCAGTTCTCAACCTACAGGTCACCACCCCTTTGGATGTTGAACAAGCCTTTCACACAGATATCTTAGATATCAGATATTTACATTATGATTCATAACAGTAGCAAAACTACAGTTATGAAGTAGCAATGAAAATAATTTTATGGCTAGAATTCACCACAACATGAGAAACT
Source organism: Ondatra zibethicus (assembly GCA_004026605.1). Classification (NCBI taxonomy): domain Eukaryota; kingdom Metazoa; phylum Chordata; class Mammalia; order Rodentia; family Cricetidae; genus Ondatra; species Ondatra zibethicus. The sequence goes on along the minus strand of PVIU01006059.1, from coordinate 45,230 downwards.
ATCAAAGGGTCACAGCATTAGGAAGGTTGAGAATCACTGAACTGGGAAGTAAGCATGAAAATATATGAGCCTATGGGGCGATCTCACTCAAACCACAATATTTTTAGGCCAAGAACCACAAATGATGAACAAGAAGTTTTCTTTATTTTTCTTGAATTTGGGTGATGTTGCCAAATATTATTCATTTTAAGTCCATTAATTCCACAAATTTCATGGTTTCATATTTTCTTAATGGTTGAATGATATTTCATTTTGTATATGTACCTTATTTTCCTTAGCTATTCCTCTGGTGATGGACACTGATGAACATCTAGCTTGGTTTCATTTCCTTGCTCTTATATAGAGTAGATATAAGAATGTGCAAAAAAATATCTTTATGTAAGGTAAAAGCTTTTCCTACATATATGCCCAGGAATGAAATGGCACATAAGACATCACACAGGGGTTAACATCAGCATTAGCAAAGAAAACAGAGAGTTCTCTGCAAAGAACTGTCTTGGGATTTCTACCGGTGTCATAAAACAAGACCAAAAGCAATTTCAAGGGAAGAGAACTTACCTCAGCTTTCACCTCTCAGGTCAGGCTCCTTCAGCGAGAAAAATCAGGACAGAAACTCAAGGCAGGAACTTGAAGGTAGGAACTGATGCAAAGGCCTTCAAGGAATGTTAATTATTGACTGGCTTATCCATATGACTTGCTCAACCTTCTTTCTTATACAGTTTAGTATAAGCACTAAGTACTTATGTTGTCCATAAGTAGTTGGCATGCATGTAAACCCCTGATCAAGAACAAGGCCTGTAGACTTGCCTCAGACAATCTGATGGACACATTTCCTCAGTTGTGGCTCTTATTTCCAGATAGCTCTACTTATGTCAAGATGATAGCAACAGCCACAAAACAAATAGGATAACTGTAGAAATTAAATACCAAGGAAACAAAACTACCAATTAATAAATAGACTAATGAAATGGAAAAAGATCTTGAAAGACTAAACAGAAGTGACCAATAGTACTTTAGAAGGTTTCCACCATATCTAGTCATCAGGGAAAGGCAAATTAAAACTACATTGAGATACCACCTCACTCAAATCAGAACGGCTTGCATCAAGAAACCTGACCTCAATGTTATAGAGGATATAGAAAGAGTAACCATTATTCTTGCTGGTGAGAATGCAGTTTACTATAGCCATTGTGGAAATTATTTTGGTGGTTCTTAAAGAAATTAAGACTAGAAGGACCATATGGCCCAATTTTAACTTTTAATAGATACACATTAAGTGATATTTAGTCTATAAACATTCTACTGATTTTGTGTAGCTAATCCAATTATTGAAGACAAATGCCAAAACATTTAACTAAAATATAATAAAACATATTTTCTAGTTAAATTATATAATATTAACAAGGGTAAAATACAATTAAAATCATCTCAAGCTAAGAAATTTTAGAATGAACATATGAAAACAAATAACTGCAAGCAGAAACAATGACTATTAAAACACATGTTCTATTAGCTAACCACATCATGAGACTGCCAAATGCCACTGAGATTTTAGTGAAAGTAATATAGCAACAGATTGCTTTTGGCAATCTTAAATTGATTCAACTTTGTCATTACAAATTTTTAAAACCTATAGAGAAACGTAGTTTTGATCCATTCCTTTCAGTTAATAGTCTCAATATTAGAAATACAGCCCTAAACATGATTCAGAATTAGAGAAAATTCCACACCTGTGACAATATTGCCACATTGTTCTTAATAACTTAAGAATAATGGTATCCTGAATATGCAAAGAAGGAGAATATTTATTCAGCAGGATGTTATGATGCCATATGATGCAAATAATAATACTGAAAATGCCATAGGTCAGTACTTAAGACTTGATATATCCACTTAGAAATAAAATGGCTTGTTTCTGTATTTATAATTACAATATAAGTTCAAACAGAAATCTTGAAAATTGTCCTTGACTCAGCCTTCAATGCTGACTGCATTGATTCCTTGCATTTACAGTTTCAAAGAAAGAAATTTCTTACATTTTCTCGCTTTCCTCTGTAAAATCAGTTCAACCAGCATCTGTGTATCTCCATCCCCAGTTAAAATCTTTATGCATTATTGCAATTTGAGATTTTGCCTTACTGCTTTGAAGGTTTTGCTTCATACTGTAACTTGGATTAACCTCGCCAGCCCCTTAGTACGTTAACCTCAGCATTAATTATACTGCTTCCTCTATGTGGAAGAACTCACTACTTTCTTTCCACTTTAAATTACAGTACTCAGCAATGCCATTTTTAATCCACTGGTTTTCACCCTTCTGTCCATTCTAATCTGTTTACATAATAACAGTCAACTAGAAATCCTCCAAATGTGTCTTGGTGAACTTCCAATCATGGAAGTCCCTAGCAATGCTTTACTCTCTGTCAGATGTCTGCACATTGCTTGATGATTGGCTAATTGGTTGACTGAAGATTCTTCACCTGTATTTTACGCTGGTAAAATGAATGTTTTCACAGCACTTTTCGATCTTTTATCTACCCATCAATCATCAAACTTCTAGCATCTGGATTCTATCATCTATCTCCCATTCTCATCACAGAGTAGTGTAATAAAGAGCTGCATGATGTGTTTTCTTTACTAGCACATAAAGTCTTGATGACAGAGTTTTCTCTATTTCTTAGCACTCATGATAAATGTTTATGAATGACTAGGCTTTGAAATAAAGTTGTTTTGTATTTTGACAAGAGCATACATCAAGTATGCAGAGATAGGTGAGGAAGCGGCATTTCATTCAGGTCTTTCCTTTATAGCAACAACATTGCCCAGACGACTAAAAGCATCTTACACAACCACATTGTATTCTAAATTCTTTGTTTTCGTAGTTTTATCTGATCTTCACAGTAACCTTGTGAGACAAATTCAACATCATTGACAGCTGACAAAACAAAGCTTATTGGTGAAAGACAAGTTCAAGGTACACATCTGTAAATTGACTGCGGCTGGATTCACTTTACAAAAATTATGCCATCGCGTGTCATCTAAGGTTCTTTTTGCTGTATTTCAATTTAAAACACTTTGAGTTTTAAAGAAAATTAATCCATCCAGGACTATCTATTCTCTGTTTTTTAGCTCACAAATCTAGAGGTTTTTAATGGTTGAGACTGGTATTCTGTTTCAAGATGGCATAACCTCCTTTTTCTCCAGGGACTTTCTGAAAAGACAGTGACTGGCTAACTAGGAATAATGTCAGAAAAATGAGGAAAATGGAAACAAGGCAGTGGAGGCAGGAGGATTCATCACCACCACTCAGAGTGTATAAAGTAGATACATATAAGCTGACTGCTGGGACAGCCAGAGAGAGAACAGCAGTCTGAAATCTATAAAGATCTCACTAGGAACACTGGAAAGATTTGGAGTATGAGAATCTATGTATGAGGAATGAAGAAGGGAAGGGTAGTACTTAAAAACATTAATGGGGGATCTCTAATTAATCACTTTCTTCCCTTTACCCAGGAGAAACCAGGGTGGATTTTGGTTTATGCTTGTTAAAAAAAATGAGGGGCATATTTTTCTTCAAACAAATTGAAGAGATGAACATGGAAGAATAAGGGCCAATAAAAAGGTTCAGCGGTGTTCCCAAGACATTTTCTGAAGATCCAAGCAACTACATGCCTCAGGATAGCTGTCATTCAAAAGTGGTTTATATTCAAAATTGTTGCTGCTGTTTCATTATTGACTCATTTTTAAGTATAAAGAACAACAACCTTAATAATTCAAATCATGTTAGTGGCAGAACAATTTCCGAAATATTCTAAGATTAGTACAAAACATAAAACATGCATAGACCAGAACCATTCTGGAGGAGTCAAACATGATTGGAGGTATCACATTAAACTTATATTACAAAGTGACAGTAATCAAAACAGTAATATACTGGCATGAAAACACACAAAGAGACTAACATAGCAGAATAAGGAGCTCAGAAATAAGTCCAAATATACCCAGCCAGTAAGCTTTGGAGAAAAAAATGTCTTCAATGAGAAGCATGCGGGAAACTTGATTTCCACATGTGGAAGAATGAACTTGGGTCCTTATTTTTTAAAGTCAACTCAAATTGGATAAACATATTTAAACATAGACCTGAAGTTATAAAACTTCTAGGGAAAAATAGAGGGCAAAGGCCATAAACATTACAAACAATTCTTTGGATTTTTACAATAGAAGCTCAAACAACAACAGCAAAAATAAACAAATGAGATTGAATTGAACAAAAATAAACTACCTAAAAATAAATGAAAGGAAAAGAAATGTATGAATTGGGATAAACTTTTATAATCTGTATATATGATAAATGGTTTTACTTTATTAATATTAATTAATAAAGAATTGTAAGTTCAGGCTGTAGGGTATAACTTATTGTCTTATTTAGCTAAATAGGTGTAGTTTCAAACTGCACCCCAAATAATTATCTTTATACCCATAGATTAGTAGAAATCTCAAAGTTCAGGAAAGCTTCTTTTTGAAGTCATACAAAGACTCACAAACTGTGACTATATAGAGAATAAGGGACAGTGGATCGCTCTACTTAAAAGGAACAACTATATCAAATCCCTTTCCCCAAAGGCTTAGGCATCATCAGCAAAGAGGAAGCTGGAAGACGATAAGAGGCAGAGGAAGTAAATGAATACTGCAAACAATGATTTCACTCACAGCATCCATTGCGCACGTGAACCCCCAGTGGCTCGGACAGCAGGCATTAAATCTCCACAAAATTAAACAGCCATAATTACTACATGAATCAGGAAGATGCTCATGAAGGTCCATCCATAATTGAGGAACTAGTAGCAACTTAATGAGGTAGGGAAGGTCAATTTACTTCAGTTGTGACTTCTGATAGGCTGGCCATATTACCATAAATTGGCCTATGCCACTGGATTTAGTGACTTTTTAAAAAAAAAAAATATCACATTCAGTCATGGGAGAAAGTGTTGCAGAGGGACAGGAGGTGTTGGAGGTGGGTAGTAAAGAGTGGGTTTTATCAAATCACTTAGAAAATTCTCAAAGAGTAAATCTTTTAAACGTGTAATCTACAAACCCAAAATATGTTTCAGTACCATAAAAACAAATAATGTGATTAAGAAACAGGCAAAGATTTTACATAAATATTTGTCAAAGCAAAGCACGAAAAGATACTCTGAACCACTAACAATTGAGTAACATAAAACAAACCCAGTTGAGCCATGAATGGCCCTCCTCCTGGAACAGTTTTACCGAAATGACAACAGATGTCAAGTGTCAATGAGAGAGAAATGGAAATCTATTTTTATATACTGTTGGTGGGAATGTCAGCTGCTGCATCTATTTAACAAACAGAATGAAATTTGAAAGAAAGTAAAAATAGTTCTACCATATGACCCGGCAATCCGTCGTCTGCATATATACAGTCAACACCTAGGAAAAGTACCTGTGTTTCCACATTCATTGCAGCATCACTCACAATGGCCATTGTATGGAAACAACATAAATCTCTACCTAGAGTATAAATGATGGAAAATGTATCATACATACTGCACGAAATATTATTTCTCCTTTAAAAAGAATAAAATGGCCATCTGTCTTAATAGGGTAAGCTTTGAGAGAATTGTGATAACTGAAATAAGCTGGACACAAAAATACAAATGATTTGACTGAGAGGTCGAATGTAAATAAAGAGTAAATGCACGGATGTAGAGAACAAAATGTTAGTTACCTACAGTGTTGGGGGATTGAGAACAAGGAGCAGGAAGATTAAGTTAAAGTAACAGAAACATTATCATAAAGATCTGTAGACTTCTAACACACAATATAGGAACTACAATTAAGGGTATTTACTTAGGCATTTCATCTAAATAAGTTATATTTAGCTACTTATGCCTTGTACAATGAAACAAACTATAAAAATAACAAAAGAGAAACCAAGTTAAATGATGACTATGCTAACATGCCTCACTACTTGATGTACCTCATAACATGTGTTTTAATCCCTCAGTGTTTTTAAAAAGAAAAAGTATGAGAGACAGTAAATGAAAGAAGTGGAATCTATATAAATATAATTTGAATATGTAACTTGAAACACTAGAATATTTAAAAGATTGAGCAGTTGCTACACACTTAAAATAATTAAATTTATTTCACTAAAATAGTGTTCATAGGTATTGTTCAATGATCGAGTAGAAGAAAACTCAATCTTCCAGAACGCAAATCTGAAATACATGGAATAGGGTAAAGAAAATGAAAACTAGGATTAGGTAGTCCAGATTCTAAAAAGAAGAACACAGAAAAAGACTATATTAAAATTGTAAATGCAATAGAGAATATGACCCACAGCTACAGGAAAGTTCTCACTTGAAAGTACTCAGTAGTAAGTGATAAGTAAAATGAAAATTGACTCACACAAAAATGTCAAGGTGAACATTTTTAAAACCAAGAATAAATTTAATGGTGAAAAACATAAAAGAAAGAAAAATTTACTTACAAAAAATGTACTCTATTTGGCACCGCACTTCTCAGAAGCAATGTCATTTACTGGGAAGCAATGGAAACCACCTGGAAAGATTCCTGGGAGCATTTTTGAGTTGGGTATACTCACCATCAATTAACAGTTAATGCAATGTTTCCAAACATGATGATATCAGATAATAAAACTTCCAACAAAACTTCCCTTGGGAAATTACTTGAAGATGCATAACACTAACATAAAATGATCATAACTAAGGAATATAATATAGAGAGAAGAAAAAGAAGCCAAAATACTAGAGGAGACTAAATGAGTATTGAATTTGGAGAAAAGAGAAAGGACTTGAAAGAGAAGCCACTAAAAAAAGTGATAGGGGAGACGATGGAATAGATTAGCTTTCTTAAATGAATGGAGTGATTAATGATAAATAAAATAAATTATAGGCATAAAATGCAAATTTTAAAACATTAATGAATGAGAAAAATGATCACAAATTTTAAGATAAAACAGAAAAGTTTTGAAGGCCTTTTCTAAGATAGAAAACTTTGTGCAGTTGGAACAGCACCAAAGAGAAAAGCAGATGGACTTGCAGAAAGAACGCACGAGAAGCCAGATGACAGCAGTGCTGCGGGGATGACGCAGGTTTCTCCCATGGAGAGCAAAGAATGACGGACAGACTCACCAATAATTTTCCAGCCTAAAATAACTTCAATGTATAAAAAACAAACTTTTGTTTGGCTTGATTTGGTTTAAACGTGGTGACATTTAAGAAACAATAATTCATTTATAAATTTTCTGTTAAAAGGCCTAAATATTACTCATCATAACTCAAATATAACAGTGGCATTCCGCTATAACTCTGCAATGAAAATTTACACCACTGTCATCATTGTGAATAATGTTTCCTGGTTGTTTCCAGGGAGAGGCGGCAGAGAATTAATATAGAATAGAGGATATAATGGCTTCATGATGGTTATGGAACAGGATGTAAATGCATTCAGCCTTGACAATGCAGAAACTAAAATACAAAGGATGAAACCTGGGAGTCAATGATGGGAACAGAGATTAGAACTAAATTGGAATAAAGATGAGTTATAAACAACCAATTCTCATTCATAATGGGGAGTATGTACATAAATTAATGACTTCATAAATCAATAAACCAACAGATAAGCTTATCTTGATAATACAAATACAAGGGCAAAAAATTGTCTGGCATAGTAATTCAATTGATATTTAAACCATGAATAAATATTAATTTGACAAATATTTTAAAAATAATTTAATGGATATATTGCATGTAATATAAAATAGTTTTGAACTTGGTTGTGTTTGATTTTTATATATTTTGACCTTAACATTGCCCTATTTTACAACAATTATAAAATATAATTGACTGCAAAATGCATGCCAAATTCAGAAATATTTGAATTGGAGATAAAAATAAATGCTGTGGAGTCAACATAATAGAAAAGACCAGATATAACTCATACAGATGTCCTCTCTAATGCCCAAGAAAATGTAGCAGAAACTACCTCAAGGGTGAAAATGATACTGGAAAAGTAGTTTGTTTCCAAGAATTTCTATAAGCATGTTTATCAGCCTGCAGAGGATGATGTGCCATCCACATTTGGTTTCAACCCTGGACAATGACATATATGCACACAAATACAGCTAGCACAAAAGCCTCATGCTCCAAAGTATTGCTGCAAGAAATCCATATATAACAAATCTAAATTTATGAATAGCCAATAAAACAAAGGAGTGTAATTATCTACATACAAATGAGAGAAACTAGCCACCTCTGAGAGTCCCACAGAAAACTCTGTGGATGACCATTGTATGATGTACATTCCAGTCATTAAGATGATTTTTTTCTTAATGAATTAACATAATATTTTTTCATCAGTAAAATTTAAGATACAAATAGTCTCCTTTGTGTACTCATGAAGTCTCAGAAACATGGCCTACTACATGAGACCTAACAATGATAACACCAGCTGACAAAGCAATGGGAATGGGGTAATTTCATAAGGCTCCACCCTTAGATGAATAACTACAAGTAATTAATGACTGTTAGGAGAAAAAACAGTATTCTCGAGAGGCAGACCCCCAGATAGGTTGTGCAATCCCAAGAGTTTGGCCCTAAACTCATAAGGTTGTATTTTTGTGTGTGTATGTGTGCTTACCAATAATAATTAAAGAAAAGATCATGAATTTAAGAGGGAGTAGGGAGGACATGGAAGGATTTGGGAACCAAAAAAATGTATGAAATATAAAGAAAATGTAAAAAAATCAATAATCAAACAAATATTTAAAAAGCTTATTCCATGGAACTATTTTCTCCACTGAATTTGCCTCAATAAAACCAAACTTTACAATGTTATCCATGGATATCTTGCAAATATGTGATCCTTCTTCATGTCTTAAAGAAGATACCATTGGTTACAATTTTTTAATACACCAATGCATGGTACATTAATCTGAGATGGTTTGTGGACTATTATTCTAATGATGAAATTTTCAGGTATTTCTAGAATATTCTAATGAATATTTGAAAAATGCCTTCTTTGTCTTAGTGATATTTCAGAAAATGGTTTGAAATTATCTTCCAAGAAGAGAAAGATTTGAGTAACACAGATTTTCCCATGGACTTGTTTGATATTAAAGAGCTGGACTGTTGAGATCATGTTGTTTACATTATAGTGAAGAATTAGCTGTTTTCTACTTGTTTGATGTACAAGTATCAAAATTTTATGTAGACTTTTGGTGTGGGAAGTCCTTCTGGATGTTGCTTTTATTGGTTAATGAATAAAGCTGCTTTGGCCTACAGCAGGGCAGAGTAAAAGCAAGAATTCCAAGCAGATAGATGAGGAAAGAAGGTGGAGTCAGGGAGATGCCATGTGGCCCCTGAAGGAGACAGACACTGGAACCTTACTGGTAAACCACGAGCCTCATGGTAAAATATAATATAATAGAAATGGGTTAATTTCAGATGTAAGAGTTAGTTAATAAGAAGCCCGAACTAATAGGCCAAGCAGTGTTTTAATTAATACAGTTTCTGTGCTGTTTTGGGTCTGGGCAGCCGGGAAATGAACGAGCAGTCTGAACACTCTTTGAAAGACTATAGACGACATTAGGCATGTATGAAAACTTAATAGTTGATAATAAGCCAATATTTATTGTGTTATTAATTTCTCCAAATGCTTGAGATATTAGTTGAGTCTAAGAGGACTAGAGGTTTTGTTTTGGGTTTTCGGTGGTGGTTTGGCTCATGACTTCAGAGCTTTCAACCCGTAGCCAGGTGGTTCTATTGTTTGGGGTACGTAAGTCCCTGAATCTATAAAACCAACACCCCATTCATGAAGGTTATGTAACCAGAACTCTGACTTTCTTCCACTGGACTCAGTCCCATCTTCTAATATTGCCATGAGCTGGTGATAAAGCCTTTAGAACATGGGCCTTTCAGGTATATTTATGATATAAATTATGAAACCATATTATCACAATCAAGAGAACGATTGCATGAGTCTCAGAGTTTTTTTTTATGCCTTTTTCATCCTATCCATTTGCATCATTCCAAGATTATTGACCATTATTCTATATGCTCAATGTTCATTCCTTTGCATATTTTTTAAGATTTATTTTGTTTTTATATGTGTGTTTGTGTTTGTGTGTATACATTGTTGGGCAGTGTGCCTGCAGACTCCAGAAGATGGTGTGAGATTACCTGGAGTTGAATTATGTAGATGCTGTGATCCAAACTCCAGTCCTCGACATGAATAGAGACATTCAACGGAGCTATTAACTGCTGAGTCATTCTCCAATTCCTGCTCTTTATCTTTCATGTCTTTGCCTGTTTTAATTTTATGTGAGTAAAATAATACTAAAGAAACATAAATGAAAAATATTATCCTATCAGAAATACACCTGTAATCATTCATATTGGTTAATAGTAAATTTTCCCATTTTTCTTTTCAGAATTTGAAAACAAGCCAGAAGACTCCTATTTTCTTTTAATTTCAAACAGCCTATTTGAGAGTCCAATTAAACAACAATGATGAACATAAAATCCCTTGCTGTGATATAGGACTGTTTATCAAGAGTGTCAAGAAGAAATTACAATAGGAAAAATGGATCATATTAGATGTCATATTAGATGACAGTCTAAGCAAAACAGTGAGACTAATAAACTCCATACTCTACTGAAGAAAGCTGGAGAAACTACCACCACACAGGACCGATGCAAAGTTCATAAGGTGAAGTTGCCGTGGCCACCTGACAGCTGTTGAGCTGTTAATGAATCTGTACACATGACTTTCTAGGATGCTGATGCCATTGTTAGATGGATTTATTGTTAGAAACAATGATGACTCTGTGAAGAATTTGGAAGGAGAGCAGATTTGGAGTTTTACCAGAACAGAAGAATACCATCAGAGTAAGAGCAAAAGGTTTGCCCATATGTATATTTGCAACTATTGGAAAACAGTTACAAATCTGGGCAAGAATCTTTTAGGTTGTTCTAAGATTCCATTGCAACACTGAAAAGTAACAATTATGAAATCAGATGGCTTTATTACAACTTGTTTTTTGTCATGAATCAACGATTTGCTTACAATCACTTCTGTGGCAGCATTGAGGCTGCCACTTAGTAGCTAAACTCAAGATGGCCTCATGTTATTGTCTAGCTGATGCCTCACTGCTGCCGTCATGTGAGAAGTTTGTGATTCATGCAGCAGCTTCCATTCCCCATAGCGCCATCATTCATAAAGGCTGATATTTGGATGGAGCCGACTATAAAGAGAACAGAAGCAGAAGTTTCCAAGACAAAGTGCTTCAAACACCAACTGAAAGGGAGCAAATTAGATTCTACCTCCTGACAGAATATTGTCATGTCCTATGGGGAATAAGCTGTTGTCATGGATGTCAGAATTATTATAGCACAAGAAGCAAAATTTGAATGTTTAACATTTTTATCAAATCATACCAACAGTTGAGCAGAGAAGATAAATGAGGTTATAACCTAGGATTGTTCCTTTGAAATCTTTTGTATTCATAGATTTTTTTTTAAAGAAATTCAGAGCCAGTGAGATGACTTAGCCAATAAAGGTACCTACCACCAAGCTTCATGACTGAGTTTGATTCCTGAGGACCCACTAGGTTGAGGGAGACAACTGATTCCAGAAGTTTCCTATGACCTCCACATGCACACTGTAGTATAAATCAAATGCTCACACATATAACAATTTTAAGTGTTGATTCGTTGGCTAAGAGTGCTACTTCCCTTGCAAAGGAACTGAGATGGGGTCCCAGCACTTATTATTATTCGGCCTCCACAACCTCAGTTCTGGGATTATAATTGTTCTCTACTGTATCAGGTCTATGCAGCTACATTTGAATCCAAATGGTATTTCTCCCTAAAATATATTTTATTTGTATTATTGTGTGTGTGTGTGTTTGCGTGTGTGTGTGTGTGCATGCATGTATGCAATGAAATTCTTGCAGAAGTCAGAAGGTGATATCAGATTCCAAAGAGCTGGAATTACAGGTGACTGACAAACACTTAAAGAAATGTTCAACATCCTTAACCATCAGGGAAATGCAAATCAAAACTACTTTGAGATTCCACCTGTCAGAATGGCCAAAATCAATAACCCAAGTAACAGTGCATAGTGGCAAGGATGTGGAGCAAAGGGAGCACTCCTTCAATGCTGATGGTGGTATAAACAAGTACAGCCACTGTGGTAATCAATATGGTTGTTCCTCACAGAGTTGGAAATTGATGATGTACCTTAAGACTCAGCTATACCACTCTTGGGCATATAGCCAAATGATACTCCATCCTACCATAAGGACACTTGTTCAGCTATGTTCATTGTGGTTTTATTCATAACAGGCAGAAACTGGAAACAACCTAGATGTCCTTCAACAGAAGAATGGATAAAGAAAATGTGGTACATTTACACAATTGAGTATTAACTCATGTGTTAAAAAAATGATATTTTGAAATTTGCAGACAAATGGATGGAACTAGAAAATATCACTATGAGTTAGGTAACCCAAGCCCAGAAAGATACATGTGAAAGTTGTTATGCCCAAATCCGTGAAGTTCCCCAAAAGCCAACAAGGAGACCGAGTCCCGCATGTAAAAGCAAAGAGCCTTTATTTTACAGAAGTTTACAAACTCGGTCTCTCCGCATGTCCAGTGTATTGGAATAAACGGAGAGCCCCAAGCTCATTTAGAGTAGGGTTTTTTATAGTAGTAAGGGGTGAAGGGTTTCTGAGGTTCAGGACCCCTGATTGGCTGACATTTGTCTAGGGGTGTCCTGGTGAGTGTGTGCTGGAAGGTGGTCCTAGCTACGGCAGTTGGAATGTTAGGCATTTCCTTTGGATAGTCTGTTCTTGGGTGGTGCTCAGGTAATCTCAGTTTGTGGTTCTTCCTGCAACTAGGTATTGCTTCAGAGTAAACTACTGAGACTCAGGCCTCTATTAAACTTATCGATGGTTGAGTCCTACTGTGGCAAGTGATTATGGTTGGAAGTAAAGAAGTTCCTTTGGATGATCTGTTCATATTTAGCTTATCATGGCTGGCTCCTACAAAAGTATCTGCTTATAATTGGATAATGGCCTTTGAGTAAATGATAATAATCAGGCTACAATCTGTAAAGATAGAGGTTCTCAACACTAGACTCCAGGGTTTACACATGGACCTCTCTGGGAGGAGAAATAGAACAGATTTTACAAACAGACTGATGGCAAGTGGGAGAATGGGAACAGAAGTATTAGGTGGGCATGGGGAGGAAAGATAGGCTACAATGAAAGAATTAAGAGAGAGACACAGTTGGAATTGAGAGGCATTTGAGGTATGGAAACCTAGTGCAGTAGAAACTTCCTAAAATATATGAAGGTGATACTAATGAGTTCTCCTAAGAGTAGGATATACAGAGTTTCAACTGGCCGTCTCATCACTAAACAAGGCTTCCAGTAGCCAGACCAAGTTGCATTCACTTGAGCTGTTGGCAAAGGGTTTCATGGAAATTCCCAAACAACCAGGCTGTTGCTAAAACAGAAAGTTGCTCTTTTCAAACTAACAGTAGAGCTCCCATGCCAAGGACAGCAGCGATACAACTCACTGGGCATTGACAGGTAGAGCTGGTGCCTACATGGAGCCATACTGTGTGAGACAGAAACACCAACCCAGCCACAAAACCCTTCACCTACAATCCATCCGGCCTGCAAAATATGCTAGAGCAAAGGTAGCACAGAACTGTGGGAAGAGCCAATCAATGTCTGATTTGACGTAAAGCCCACTCTGCTCAAAGAGAAGGAGGCTGACACTGCTTGGGTTATTGTAGGACTCAGCCAGCCATGATAAGTTTAATAGGAACAGACCACCCAAAGGAAGTTCTTTACTTCTAACAATTATCACCTGCCAGTATAGAACTCAGCCATGACAAGTTTAATGAAGGCCTGAGTCTCAGTAGTTTACCCTGAGGCAAGAACCACAAACTGAGATGACCCAAGCATCACCCAAGAACAGACCATCCAGGAAATTCCTAACATTCCAACCCTTGTAGACAGGATCACCTGCCAGCACACACTCACCAGGATGCCCCAAGACTAATGTCAGCCAATCAGAGGTCCTGAACCTTAGAAATCCCTCACCCCCACCTTCAGTACTATAAAAACCCAATTCTAACTGAGCTTGGGGCTCTCCAATTATTCAAATATATTAGACACACAGAGAGACCGAGTTTGCAAATTTATATAAAATAAAGGCTCTTTGCTTTTACATATGAAACTCGATCTCCTTATTGTTTTTTGGGGGACTTTGTGGACCTGGGCATAACATAACCAAGAACCAGAGACTAGATAGCCCAGAGATCTAGGGTAAAACCTAACACTACTGTTTTTGTTGTTTGTTTGGGTGTGGGGGGTATCAATACAATATCTGTAATAATTTTAGCCACATAAGGCTGATACTTCCGGGTTCTAGGGGTCATGCTGGTGCAGACAAGCCCTCAGGCAGAAGTGCCAAATGGCCCCGGGGATTTTAAAGGGCCCCACATGACATGCAGGGAGGATTACATCATCTACGGATGACTCAGCTAAGCCCTTGCGCGCATGCGTGAGTTCTGTCATCTGCATATGACATAGCCATTTTAACCCCCTGTAAGCATGTGCTAGGCAGCTTTTAAAAGCTGGATATGACATCTTCCTCTCTCTGCACACTGACTTCCCCAGGCCTGTACGTGCCCCCTCTAATAAACTTCTAAGCGGGTTTGTTGCATATTCATATTTCGTGTTTCCTTCTCACTTGTGCCAGGTAATTTCAGTATCTACTAATGATATCCTGCTATATTCATAGATCAGTGTCTTACTTAGTCATAATCAGAGAGGCTTCCTCCTCTGGCAGCAGGTGGAGACAGATGCAGACCCACAGCTAGACATTTTATGGAGAGAGGGTCAAAAAGGGAAGTCTCCACCAAATCCCTCCCCTCAGAGTTCAGGGAACCAATTAGAAGATGAGGCAGAAAGACTGTAAGAGGTAGAAGGGATAGAGGACACCAGGAGAATAAGGCCTTTTGAATCAACTAAGTAAGATGCATATAAACTCAAAGAGACTGAATCAACAAGTTTGGGTCTACAATCAACAAGCAAGGCCTACAAGGGTCTGTACTAGGTCCTTTGCTTATATATAAATATGTATAATAGCTATTAGCTTAGTATTTTTATGGAACTCCTGGGAATGAGAATGAGTCATCACTGACTCTTGTAACTGCTTTTGGTACTCTTTATCCCCTGTTGGTTTGCCATGTCCAACTTTGATATAATTTCTGCCTCATCATTTTATATTTTATTTTGTCATGTTTGGAAAAGAGAGTAGACCCAGAGGGGAGGGGTGGTAAAGAGGAACTGGGAAGGGTAACAGGATGGGGAATTATAAAAGAACTTATTTTCATTAAAAAAAAAAAAAAAACTTGGGTCTTCCAAAAGAGCAGTTAATGTTCTTAACTGCTGAGTCATCTCTCTAGCCCATCTCTTTTTATATTTTATAGTTTATATCATTGACTATATTCATATATTCTATAAAATATCTCTTATTAATGTAAGAAACAGCATTCTCTGGATTCACAAAACATTATAAAGCACTAATTGCTAAATAGATAAATGTGATGTTTGTGTGTGTGTGTGTGTGTATGTGTTTGATATAACTTTCTTTTCAGGTAGAAATTTGAATTTATACTCACATTAAGTGCTTTTATTGGATGAAACACCCTATTCAAAAGCAACTTGGGATAGAAAGAATTTATTTTGTTGTTCTTTCTTGTTACAGTTCAACATCAAAGGCAGTCAGGGTAGGAACTCAAACAGGGCAGGAACCTGGAGGTAGGAGCTAATGCAGAGTCACAGAAGAGGGTAGGGGTAGGGTGGGGTATGGGATAAGGGAGTGCTGCTTACTGGTTTAATTTGCCTGGTTTGCTCATCCCACTTTCTTATATAACTCAGGATCACTAGCCCAGGGTGGTACCACCCACAATGGACTACGCCCTCTCCCATCAATTGTTAGTTAAGAAAATGCTCTACAGGCTGCCTGCAGGTGGTTATTAAGGATCTATTTTCTCAACTCGGATGACTCCCACTTATGTCAAATTGACATAAAATAGCCAGCATAACACAGCAATTTTAATGTGATTACATTTGACCTTACATTAAAGTGTAAGAAAATGTATAAAGGTATTCTTCAAACTTTTAACATATTCATAAACTAGTTATGAATAAACATTTTCAACGTGCATATTTTCCCACACAATATGCTCTGTCATGAGGAATACAGAAATATTTTTCATAATCCTCCTCAATAACTGAGTCCATTCCTTCTAAGTTCTTAACCTGACTTTGAAATTATTATATTTAGCCACTGTTTGACCTCTGTGTTACTATTTCAAAGGCCTCTGATTTTACCTCTCTTGTGCCTCTACATAACTAGTGTTATGATTCTAACTTGCACAAGCCTCTTCATAATTATGTGGTCTAATTTCATCTACTCATCCCATCCTCATAACTACGTAGTTCTTGGGCAAACAGGGAGTTTGGCAGTTTTCTAGACCACTGAAACCCATTGCAGATTTTGATGTTGCCCTTTACATGTTTGTATAAATTCAGAAGGATACATGTACATTATCAGGTCATGGTTTTCAGTAGTCTTATATCATAGGAGGCCCTCCATAATATAATGATAATGATGCAGTATAAGATATCAATGTCAATGATTATACACCTGGAGGCATTTTTAGGACATGGTTCATGATGTATCAATTTATACTGTGCAAGCCAATAAATTCTACTTTTTGCTACAAGCTAACAGTTATGTTCCATTCTGTCTATTTTGATGTCTTTATTTATGAATGGCAGTATGAGTATGCCTGGAGGACAAACACCTCAAAATTTAACTGGGAAGTTTAATAATACATGTTCAGTGTTGTTGAAATTGCCTTCTAAAGTTGCTTCTTTTTTTTTTACACTTAGACCAGTCAGACATAGCCTTATGTTTTCGGTGTGTCTTTTGACTCACTGAATAATTGATGACCTTTTTGCACCTTTGAAAGCAAAATCTGTCCCCAAGTTATTTATCTCTTAAAACTTTCAAATTGTCTAAGATCTGATTATAGAAAGACATAAGGGTTCGGTTTATTTCAGGAGGGAATCACAGCTATTAAAATACTTCCCAGCTTTTGTCATCATACATTCCTGTTAAAGAACTGTAATACACTCATATAATCAATCTGATGCCATCCAAACAGTAACAATATGAGGATGTCATGCATTAATATTGTCCATAGGACACTGTGAGTATTTAAACAAATAATGCTATCACTATCTTCCATCATACAAATAATTCTTGAACTGGCCTTAAACACAATTAAGATTTCATTGTTGGAAACAATGGAGAACATATATGTATGTGTATTCAAATATATATACTAATGTACTGTACATAATATTTGGGTTGTCATTGAAAAACTTCCTAGACTTCATTTCTTCTGATGGCGTTGACACTGCAATGACTAGACAATATGTTAAATCTTTAAGCCATTGTCCAATTTATCTCAAATGTTCTTTTCTTTAAACAGATAGCAATTGACTCCTTAAAGTCAAATTCTAGCTTCAGGTCAGTAAACAAGGTCCAAGTTTATCAACAGCTTGGCATTAAAAACACAGATTATGCCTTTTCTGCATTAAGATACAAAGAAAAGATAAGACAAATTCAGAGTTAAACATCTATCATAAAACGTTTACAACTTGTCTTGCAAGAATAATGGTGAAGACATAAAATATGGAGAAAATACAAATATTTTTGACCATCAAGCTTCTTTGCAAAAAGAAAAGTATACCATTTTGAAGATCAAAATTTTGCTTAACTATATGAAATTATATAATGACCCTCAAAATACCATTTGAAAATTCCTGGTTCAGAAGAATTTTTAGTTCACCTTTTCCTGATTACATTTTTTTCCTTAGAAAGCTAGCCTGTATCAATTTTACTTACAAATAAAAATCCTTGTACAAACTGCCTGTTCTTCCTGTAATGTTATCTTTTTTACTTGCTTCTTAGAACTATGTCTTTTCTAAAACACACACACACATACATATATACACACATACACATATAGATACACACACACAAACACATACATGCACACATACATACACACACTGCACACATAAATACACACATGTATACACATACATACACATGTAAATACACACATGCACACAAACATACACATATACACACATATACAAACATATACACACATAAACACACAGATACACACATACATACATGCATACACAGATGTAAATGCACACACACATACATACATTCATACACACACATAAACACACACAGTATGCATCCATACAAACATATATACAACACACACATACACACAGAAAGAGAGAGAGAGAAAACACTATGGTAAAAATACTATAGAAATACCCATAACACAATGTGGTTTAGGTAGTTAATACATTTATTCATCATATTAAAATATGAATTTTACATTTTTATTACTCTAATTTTTGAAGTGAGCTTATTAAGGCATAATCTGTAACCTAGTACATGGAGTTATTGTATTAATTGAAGGAGAGGGATACCAGTGAAATCTACTAGGGTTCCTACAACTAAATCTTAATTTCTGTGCATTTCCTTTACTATCTTTCCAACTGGAAAGTATAATTGAATTAAATAATTTGTTTAGATAATACATTTATTATGGGGCTGAAGAGGAGGCTCAAATATCAAGAGCATGTGCTGATCTTATAGACACAACTAAACACCATTTTATGTTTTTAAATATTCTGGTTCTTACATTTATATACAACTCACATGGGAAAGCAGAGGAAAACTTCTGGCACCCAGTTCTTTACCATCAACGTGTAGGTTCTGCAGGTGGAACACGAGTCTTCAGGCAGGGTGAATAGTGCCTAGGTGGAGACCTACAATTTCTGTTGCATGGGCCAGTCATTGGGCCAATGAAATAAAACTTAAGGAGATACCACTTCCACACCTAGGAAGGAAAGTTCAAATTAAACCACCCTATAGAGATAGGTGGAATAATTATCCCTTTAATGATAAACTAACTGTACTCTTAACTCCCAGAATTCCTATTCCTACCCCAGTTCAATAAGCAACCATGATGTTACTGTGAAGACTCTGCTCATCTTTCTGATGCTGAAAGATGTGACTTTTCTCCTGTGGATAACAGCTATATCTAATTATACTTTTCAATTGTACATTGTGCTTCCTTACTCTTTAATATTCCTCCAGTCCTTCTCAGCTTGTGGCTGCCTATAGCCATGTAGTGACCTCTATGCCAATACTCAAATGGCCAGCCTTTTCCTCTTCTATTCTGCTCCCCCAGTTGGCTGTTCAGGCTTACACGCTGAGTGCCCTGACATCATCTGAGTATACAGATGTGTATCCTAGATGCCCTATCAAGTAGCTACATAGCAAAAGGAAGCCATTTAGGTTCTAAGTTTATTTTCCATTTCCTTATCTGTAAATTGAGATGATATTAGTATCAAACTTATATGATTTTAATGGAGTTATGGAGCCCTTGAACAATGTCTATCGCATAAGAGTATAAATTGTCAACCTTTTTAAAAAAAAACTCTGCATGTGTTGAGAGCTTCTAAAATGGATTTCAACTATACATTTTTTTCAAAACCTGACATGTTACTTGATAGTGTCACTAATATTAGAAACGCACTTTTGAAATACTAAATTTTCTCTGTGTGTTGTTAACATAAAAGAATAAGTCCAGACTACCCTTTCTGTGCAACCCTTTTGGTACTTTTATGTTAATTGGACAAAATCTTGTTTGGCTATTGACATAGTCATACTATTTTTCCATATGTTCCTATGAGAGATAATTGCCTGGATAAAGAGTTTCTCTTGGTAAAATACTATTCCATTTCAGAATCAAAGTATCTTAGGTATGGTGCTCATTATAATAACAGAACTGAATTAACATGACTGATACATTTTTAGAACTTTTAAACCATGTCTGTTAGTGACATTGGCCTGTGATTATAAGTTATTATTTCTGCAGTTCCCTATGTCTTTCCTTCCTCCCTCTCTCCCTGCCTGCCTGACTCCCTTTTCTCTTTCTCTTTCTTTCTTCCATTCTTTCTTTCTTCCTTTCTTCAAGTCTTCATGGTCAAACAAGGTATTCGTGCATACTGAGTCAGTGTAGGGCAGCATCCTCCTTGTAACTTTTTGTAGGGTTTTGTCTGAAAATCATACTGGGCTACTACATTAGTTGAGAGGCATTATTTCTGTTCTGTCTATCAAATGGCATGGTTTATGTTTGGAATAAGCTGATCCTTGTGGTTTGAAGCTTAGATTTTAGAGTGAACATAATTTCAACTCAGTCACAGTCATCGTCATAGACCAGAGTTGACCATGATCTTCTCTCACTGACGGGCTGCCTCTCAAGGTCCAGGGATGCTCCAGTACCTACCCTCCCACCATTGGAACTGCAATAGTAGGCTCACAGCTTCCACAGGTGTGCTAGACATTCAAACTCAGGTCCTCTTCTTCTGTGGCAAGTACTTTATAAAGGAGACATCTCCTCAGCCCTACTTCCACTTTTTGTAGATTCATGCGCTGCATAAATTTACCATATTCTTTTATAATTAAAATATCTTAGAATACAGTTGTTTATATCAATCTCTCACTATGGTCAGAACATAATCAATCTTTCATTGTTAATATGAAAACACCTATTTCTTTACCTTTGATCATTTGGGAAACTACAGCTTTAGACATTATAAATTGTTTCTACTATGCATTTCAGTAATTTTTGTAAATTTTCCTCATTATTCCCTGCATTCTAGCCTACATTTTAGTTGTTCTTTTTGTTTTCTAATTTAGTTTTGTATTCCTATTATTCTCTTCATTAACACTTTTTCTAATAAATGAAAAGATATTTACTTCCAATTCAATGTAGTTTACCATCAATCAATCTGTTCTTGTGTTTGTACTTCTTAGCTCTAAATATTCTGTCACTGTGAAATGTATTTTGAAGCCCAAAAGGTTAAAAGGATTATTTTTCCTTCACCACCTTCAAAGGTACATATTTTATCTCTCCTACTTGTTATTAAATTGCAATATTTTTTAGTCAGGTGTCCTCTATATACTGAAAAAGTTTGGAAATTGTCTGAGACATGATTCATGTTCCTTTTTCTTTAATTTATGTGAGGCAAAGAAGGGACAAGGCACTCATTCTTCCTGAGGACCAGGACCATGTTTACTATGTATGTTGTCCAAATCCTTATTATCCTTTCCAAACTATCTTCTTTATTTATGAAATGCTAAGTTGGTTAATTGTTTTCACTAAGAAGTTGTATTTGTAACTTTCATTTTGTCTTTTAAGCAGGCGAAACTGAAGAGGCAATTTTAACTGATTTATAGGTTTTTAGTTATATTTAGCTTTTATCAAGTAAGGAAAAGCTTAAGCTTAACAATTAGCTTTGCTTTAATTATAAAATTTGCAGAGTAATAAGCATTTTTCTGCTCTGACTATAATTAGATTCAATATATTTTATTCCAATAATTAAAGCTTTTTTGTGTTCCTTTTTTAATTTGTCATTTCTAAATATTAATGTTTTTTATTAGGTAAATCTCATGACACTCAAACTAACTTCCTATTTCTTCAATATTTCTTCAGTCTTTTCTCTACTTTCATTCACCGAATTACTCACATGGTCGTGGTAATCTGCTCTCACTTAGAGGATAACCAGTTGCTGTTTTCAGCCTATGTTTTTACTTGTGTATCCTCTCTGGTCTACTGTTACTCCTTAATTGCATGGTACAGAGTTTTGCTAAAAATAAATCATTTTGTTAGTCTCTGATTGTAACATGAACTCTACTTGGTCTTAATAATAAAATCCTGGGGTCAGATATTTGAGAGTGAAAGCTGAGAGGGTGAAAGCAGCGGCCTCTAGTACTTACCTCTACAAATTCTCTGAACCAACGGGGCAAGATCCTGTCCCTAAGAATCCTCTGACTGAATGAGCTATTCTCTTGTGTCTTTCCACCTTACATTTCCCTTTCCACCCAGCCACATCCCTTTCTGTCTCCACCTCATTAGTGCTGAGACTAAAGCATTTAATCCCAAGTGCTGGGATCAAAGGAGTGAGTTCTGTTTCTCTTTTAGGCTGATCCAATCTTCTGTGGTTTTGAATTCACAGAGATCCTTCTGCCTCTGTCTCCCAAGTGCTGAGATTACAGGTGTGCGCCACCACTGCCTGACCTCTATGACTAACTAGTATGGCTAGCTCTATTTCTTTCTTTTTTTTTTTTTTGAGATCTTCGATCCACAATATTTGTGGATTGCCTTTTTAAATTGAGTTTTTATTGAGCTCTACATTTTTCTCTGCTCCCCTTCCTGCCTCTCCCCTCCCCTTCAACCCTCCCCCAAGGTCCCCATGCTCCCAATTTACTCAGGAAATCTTGTCTTTTTATTTTTTTTTTTTACTTCCCATGTAGATTAGGGAAATGTATTTCTCTCTTAGTGTCCTCATTGTTGTCTAAGTTCTCTGGGATTGTTAATTTGTAGGCTGGTTTTCTTTGCTTTATGTTGAAAGACCACTTATGAGTGAGTACATGTGATAATTGTCTTTCTGTGTCTGGGTTACCTCACTCAAAATGATGTTTTCTAGCTCCATCCATTTTCCTAAAAAATTCAAGGTGTTGTTATTTTTTTCTGCTGTGTAGTACTTCATTGTGTAAATGTGCCACATTTTTCTTATCCATTCTTCGGTCGAAGGGCATTTAGGTTGTTTCCAGGTTCTGGCTATGACAAAAAATGCTGCTATAAACATAGCTGAGCACATGTCCTTGTGGCACGATTGAGCATCCTTTGGATATACCCAAAAGTGGTATTACTGGGTCTTGAGGAAGGTTGTTTCCTAATTTTCTGAGAAATCGCCACATTGACCTCCAAAAAGGCTGTACCAGCTTGCATTCCCACCAGCAATGCGGAAGTGTTCCCTTTACCCCACAACCTGTCCAGCCTAAGTTGTCATCAGCAGTTTTGATCTTGGCCATTCGTACAGGTGTAAGATGGAATTTCAGAGTTGTTTTGATTTGCATTTCTCTGATGACTCAGGATGTTGAACATTTCCTTAAGTGTCTTTCAGCCATTTTAGATTCCTCTGTTGAGAGTTTTCTGTTTAGGTCTGTACTCCACTTTTTATTGGATTATTTGATCTTTTAATGACCAATTTCTTGAGTTCTTTGTATATTTTTAAAACAATCTTTTCACATTTTATATACTAACCCCAGTTCCATCTCCCTCCCTTCTGCCCATTCCCCTCACATTCCAGCCACCCCACCCACCATCCTCTCCTCAGAGAAGGTAAATAAGGCTTTCCATGGAGTGTTATGAGAGGCCGCTTGTTTGTTCCTGCCTGCTCAGCCCTGAAACAACCACAGAAACTATATTAATTAAATCACTGCTTGGCCTATTAGCTATAGCTTCTTATTGGCTACCTCTTACATTTTAATTTAACCTATTTCTAATTATTTGCGTATTGCCACGTGGCTGTAGCTTACTGGCATGGTTCCATCTGGCATCTGTCTCTGGTGGCTACATGGCTTCTCTCTGACTCTATTTTTTTTTCTCCCAGCATTCAGTTTTGTTCCCTGCTTAACTTTACAAGCCAATGCAGTTTCTTTATTCATTAACCAATAAAAGCAACACATAGATAGAAGGGCTTCCTATACCAACAAAGTCTGGGGTGTCAACAAAGTTTGGCATATCATTTTGAGGTAGGACTAAGCTCCCCTGCCCTTGTATCTAGACTGAACAAGGTATCCCTCCAAAGAGAATGGGTTCCAAAAAGCCAGTTCAAGCACTAAGGATAAATCCTGGTCACCCAAATTCAGAGGGCCTAGTTTGGACCTACGCAGGTTCCTCCATTGTCAGTCCTGAGTCCATGAGTGCCCACTCGCTCAGGTCAGCTGTTTCTGTGGGTATCTCCATTATGGTCTTGACCCCTTTGCTCATATTATCGCGCCTTCCTCTCTTCGACTGGACTCTGTGACACGTAAAATATTCTGTATCCAAAATACAGCTGAACATTTCACAAGTTGTTTATGATTATTGAAAAATTAGGATAATTTACATCCTTTGCCATACCTTGCTCTAAAATTTTTGGTTCCTAAGAATGTGATGCCTAATCTTGCCCTGACTGATTTGAAAACCTGTTTCATAGGTATGTCACATGTTTATGAGATCCTATGTGGGATCCATCTTATCCATTAGTCCATGCCAACCCATTAGCCAGCACTGTGCTCTTAAAGTAATAGGAGTTTATAATGAGTCTTACAATCAATTTCAGTTCATTTTCTATTTGTATAATACTAAAAAGGTGGACAATAATTGTACTTGATGTTTTCAAATTCTATGAAATTTTATAATTAGATTAACAAATATCAAATCATAGTGTTAGGCTTTTGTTGGGATTATATGAAAGTCAGAGATAGATTTGGGTAAAAATGAAATATTTCCATTATTGAGTTTTTCTTTCCATGATATATGTGATCTAGTCTTTGCTTGATTTAGTTTTTTTCCTCTAAGTTCTCCAAATTGCAGTCAACATTGTTCAGGATTAGAAAATTTGCACTGCTATTGCTGAGTTAACCACTAGGTTTTATATACAATTCAATATTGTGAAGTTTTATTGTCTGCCCACTCCTGACTTACAAAGAACACAATTCAGTTTTAAAATTTGTTTTATTTTCAATAGCTGAATTCTGAATTCTAATTATTCACAGAGTCCTTTGGAAGCTTTGCTTATAAAATCTCATCACCACATCACATTAGAAAAAAATGATACTTTTATTTACTGATTCTACTTTAAAATTCTCTTTGCTGAATACAACTCAGTATATTATGTTATTAACATAAAGGACAGTTTCCAATGGTGCAGCAATCCGTAGTATTTTGCTGTAGTTCATTGTAGAATATCTTTTTTCCATAGCCAAACCGCATCCAGCTTTATTAAAGATACATCTTATAAACAATCACAGTATTTCAGTCAGGACATAGGCAAATGATCATTCACAGTATACAAGAACTTGCAAACTTCATTTTGTGTCAGGACTGCCAAAGTCAGGAATTCACTATGAAATCCAACCAAGTCTTCATTTGGTGATCTGAATGGGTGCATTTAGAGAGAAGGTTGATTCTTCCCACAAGAATGTTGTTGAACAGTTTTTCACAAGTCAACCCTGACTTTCAAAAAATAAAACGAAAATGCCAAAATATCAGTCCACAAACTTTTAGGAAAGGAACTGCTGTTTTCTTGAGGAACAACATCTCAGTGATGTGTCTGCAAAGTGTGGATGGCCTACATTGGCAAAACCAGCATAAGGGAAACAGCTCACAGCAGGTCTCTGAGGGTTTTAAGATGTGGAGAATATGCTGATGGTGGTAGACAGGTGGAGGTAAGCTTAAGAACTGAATTTTGAGTTGTCCAACACTACCAAGCTTTTGAACTAAAGCAGCTACATGTGTCAGTATCAGGAAATCCCATCTGAGAGACAAGAAGAGTCTCTGAAAACTAGTTCAGCTTAGCATCACATGCTACTTCCCCTACAAAACACTGAAATGTTCTGTGTACTGACAACATAGCTTTTATGAAAATGTAAACCAATTTTTAAAAACTTGATTTTAAAAAAGTAGCATTTCAAATCTCACAGTCACCAGAAGTACACAGGTATCAAAAACGCACATACTCTCTTTGGGACTGAACAATCGCAAGATCAGGTGGGACAGAAAATTACTTCTACAGGCAGCAAACAGGAGTGGGGATGAGGTAGCATATATAGTAGTCTATAGTTTTTGTTAATCTAGCGTCTTTACTCTTTATTCATACTGCTCATTTGCTGAGTATCTTTATGGACATATTTTAGGATTTTCTTTTCCAATTTTAAATTTGGTAGCATCTTCTTTCCATATTTTAAACTTACCAAATCTTATTTCTACATGTAGTCAGTCATATTTATCTTCCTTCTGTTTATGTGGCACCCTTACAATCTTAGCCTGACATGATAGTCTTGAATTCTCAGACTCAATCTAACCTAATTGTAATGCATTATCCTTTTAAAAAATATAGGTTTCTTCTGAACTATATTTTGATGTGTTTATTGTTTTCCAAAGGTGTCCTCAACTCACAAATTAAAATCAATTGATCTATATTACTTGTAGTTTCTATATGATGGTATTTTATTTGAAAGATTTTGGCAGTAAGTCATAAGTTTGTATTTTAGGGAAACTTTAAGTAGAGTTGTATTGTGCTTAGCATATGAAAGATTAAGATTCATAAAATGTTTTTAAGGAGTAGAATTTTTATTTATTTTTATATTAACAATTATCCATCTTTTAAATAATCTATACATATAGTTATATATCTGTATTTCTTATTGAAGTATATTTAATGCTTATAAAATATGGTATCATTTCTTATCATCTTAAATCATTTTAATAATTTTGTCTCCATCAAAGGGTTATCAGAATGGCCACTTTCTGATTGTTGTTTTTGGTGTTTGTAGCTCATGCCCCTTATTGATTCCAACAGCTACTTAAAATTTTTATTAGTTTTATAAACAAATGCCTTTTGGGTTTTATATTCTTTGTAACATGGTAATCTTAATACCATATATTTTATATAGTTGATAATTTTCATTACAAAGAGCACAGCCTACCATCCCCAGCTTTTTGCATGTGTGTCTATCATTTTTTCATTTAAATATCACCCCGTCATGTTTCCAGGACTAATCTGTGTAGGACACAGCAGGTGGCACCTGAACTATACCACTTAACTGTGGGAACTCCCATTAGTCAGAGGGGAGAGCCCACTGAAAGATGTACATTAAGTAAAGATAAAAAAGAAGAGAGGAAAAGGCACAGTGCTAAGCATGTAAAGCATGGGACAAGTAGAGTCTACAAATAGGTACATATTAGTACTTTGAAGGAGATTTTGAGGAACCACAGGAATAGGATAACAACGCAGCAGCTCTGTCAATTTTTAGCCTATGTTCAGGAATCATGCTTGTTCTAGAAGTAAGTTTGATTACTTGAGATAAAAAGAGAAAAATTAAGAGCTAGATAGATGGTGAACGGACAAACAAGCCAATGTATTCCCACTTTAACTTTGGCGTATGGACTCTTATACCTGGTTCCACACATGGGGACTTTTTCCTCACTCTGAGAGGACAGGATTTCCCAGGGAATTCATGTTTCAGGTTATGAAGAAACCAACGACTATTTGCATATTCTTAGCAAGGTTTGCAACAATTTACTATAATTGCCTTAATTTCATCTCCTCCATTATTTGGTTATTTCATTCAGATTGTATTCATATATAAATATATTTTAAAAAGCTTTTACTGTATGGTTACAACTCCTCAAGTGACTCTTACTTTTAATTGCTCCCCTTTCTATTCTAATGAATAGAAAACAGAATAATAAACATGAAGACAATCCCTAATAGTTTTAGGAAATACTTCTATGTGTGATGATCAGATATTTTTCTGTAAAGCACATTCAGTTTACAATAGATTCATAGTGATCAGAATAATAGTTACAAAATATTATGATGGAGTACAACTTAGTAATTGTCTTTTATCCATAAAATTAATGACATAAAAATGTGACCTTGTTTTGTAAGAAAATTAAACCATTTCTTACAATGTTTGAATAATTTATCAGGAGACAATACAATTTCTATAGTATAAAAATTAAAATCCTTTGTTACTGTTATAGACTTTTAAATCTTTCATTATGTTCAACATACTCCTGAACCCACAGAAGAACTCAAATTCATTCACCAGTTTCATACACCCACATCTTCCAGACATCCCTCTCATACTCATTCATGTTTCATACACCATTTCCCCTTTTATTAGACACAAGTGCCCATCTAACAGTCATGTGTCATTCCAGAGTCATCATACTGCAATTTTGCACTTTCCCAACATTTTAATCTTTGATGTGTTTGGGAAAGTGACATATTTACTGAGGCACTGCTGTTTCTCAGTGACTAGGTTAAAATACTTACACATGGTTTTATATAAACTCAAAGCAATTTTTAGAGTCTGGAAATATTTTAAAGATTGGGGTGAATGCAGTAAGTGTGACCATGCTAGGCATTTATGAGGAGAGCCACTGGAAAACCTAGGAAAAGCATTCATGGGTTCAGAGCTGAAGCATGATTAGAAGGAAGTATGCTAAGAGACTTAAGAAAATGATTGTAATGCTGAAATGCTCAGAAAGAGAGAGCACCAGCTTGGACCAATCGCAATAGTATGTTTTTCACACCTTGATTAACAGACAGGAAGTGAAAGCTCACTACATCATACAAATCCAAACTCTCAGCCAAAGGGCCTCTTGGAGTCATTTTTCCCAACACTGCAACAGAAATCTGAATTCCTTATTGGAAAGCAAGTAAATGTTGAGTAAAATGATAAATGTTTACTTGTTTACAATACAATCAAAGCAACTAAGATATCTAAATGGGATTGGGAAAGAGAGTGAAGATAATTGATTTAAAAATAACTCTTCTAGAATCTATAACCGTCTTGAGACAATGAGCACTAAGCACAGAACTCTGATGATACAGTTCTGCAAAGCAGACAGGTTGAGCACAGAACCCAGAAAGATCAGAAGTCATCTGTTTCAGAGTATGACTGAACGGAAGAATTCCACAAGAATTTCTGGTGAAGTTAGTGGATTGCATTGCAAAAAAGATATCATTAGTTACAATAGTAGGAGAGGCAAAGATAAGGAGACAGAAAAGATTACATCACAAATGCCTTAATAATCAACTAGACCTAACCAAAAAGCACACAATGATGCCTATGACATGGCAGAATAGAGGTAGGTGAGAAATCTGAATGCTGGGAGAAAGAAGATAGAGTCAGGCAGATGCCATGTAGCTGCCGAAGGAGAAGGTCACCAGAACCTTACCAGTAGGCCACAGCCTCATGGAAATATATAGATTAATAGAAATGGGTTAATTTAAAAAAATAATAGCTAGCTAGGAATATTCTTGAGCCATTGGCCAAACAGAATTGTAATTAATATAGTTTCTGTGTAATTATTTATGTCTTGGCATTCAGGAAACAAAAAAAGTCTTCATTTATAATTATTTTCTAATATTCTGTTGTTTCCTCAAATATTTATTTGATACACTAAACTTATGACACAACAAATTCATTCCTTTCATATTCCTATAAATGAGAATATATACTTACACAAAAATATAAAATGTACTTAAAAAAATAAACATGTGTATGCTATCCATCTGATGTTGGTGCACACCTTTAATCCCAGCACTTGAGATGAAGAAGCAGACTTATCTCTGTGAGTTACAGGCCAGCCTGCTTTACCAAGCCAGTTATAGGGCAGGGCAGCCATAACCAGACAGAGAACCCCTATCTCAAAATAGAAAGAGAGGAGTTGGAGAGATGGCTCAGAGGTTAACAGCACTGGTTCTTACACAGGACCTGGGTTCAATTTCCTCCACCAACAAGGCAACCCACAAGTATCTAAAGCTCTAGTCCCAGTAGATCTGACACCTTTGCTGTCCTTCTTAGACATCAGGACATACATTGTATATATACAAGTAAAAATAAATGAACATTTGTTTATTTATAACATTTTTATAACAACATTGTTCATAATCGCCCCAAAAGTATAAAGACCCCAATGTTGATTATCAGATAAATGGCAAAGAATACATGTTCTATGTATATAATAGAATATTATTGATAATGAAATGGAATTAATATTGGTTATACTACAATATAGATGATGCCTGAAAATACAATAGGAACAAAAATAAGTCACAGAGGATAATGTGATGTGTACTTCCAGTCCCATAAAATATCTGGAATATAAAAGGTAACAAGGTAAAAATTAAAGCAGTGAGCACCATTGTTGACTGAGGTTTCTGTCCTGCCCAGTCTTGCAGCCTTTCAGTCCCAAAGAAATACACAGCGGTCTACATTAATCATAAACTGATTGGCCTATTAGCTCAGACTTCTTATTAACTCTTATAACTTATATTAGCCTATAGTACTTGTCTGTGTTAGCCACGGGGCTTGGTACCTTTTTTGGCGAAGCAGTCACATCTTGTTTGTTCTGTGTCTGGCTTCTTCTGTGTCTAGCTGATGACTACAGACTGAAACTTCCCTTTTCCCAGAATTCTCATTGACCCACCTCTACTTCCTTCCTCGTCACACCACCTATACTTCCTTCCTAGCTACTGATCAATCAGCATTTATTTAAAATACAAATGACAGGGTACAGACCGTTGTCCCAAAGTACTTCCTCCACCCCATTTTTAAAACAAGAACTCTGAATCGAATCTTCTTTGTTTAGCTTTTTCTACTGACCATTATCCATAAAACATGTAATCAACATTCTAAACAAAGGCAAACATTCATAATTTATTTTTTGGGAATGTGGGCGTAGTTTGCTAGGCTACTTCCTGCTGATTGGGGATGCTGATAATCTTATGGGGACCTAAAAAAATTTAGAATTATGATCAAGTCCTGACTGTAGTATCCTGTGAGGCTTTATCATATTAGGCAGCGGTCTTTGAACTGTTCTGATTGTAGAACTCAGACATCTCAGTCATTCCTCCTATCAGAGAATTCTCAGGTGGTCTTCCATGGTCAACCTGATTTTTCTTTACACAGAATTAATCCACACTCCCTCATTTCCTGTGGAAACAAAAGCAAAACCTCTTCTCCGAAGTAACATAACTTTTGGCTTAAATTTTAAGGTCAAAGCATTATATATATAAATATATATATAATATATATGATTAATAAAGCAGCATTTATAATCAAATGTCTTTTAGCAGCTTTTGCTCCATCCTCAGTTACTCAGTCATCAAACAATTTAAAGATAACACAATAACATACAGTATCCAGATTTTCTGTGTATTTTCCATCTTTATGTGCCATTATTTTAACCTCTATTACTTTTATTTTTAATTTTTGGCTTTTTGAGACAGGGTTTCTCTGTGTATCTTTGGCTGTCCTGGAATTCACTCTGTAGACCAGGTTGTCCTTGAACTCACAGAGATCTGTCTACTTCTGCCTCCCAAGTGTTGGGATGAAAGGTGTGTGCAACCACACCCAACTACTCTCTTTTTTTATTTTTTTAAGGACTTTATCCTTTTATTTCCAAACCCTACATATATTTTTAAATACACAATAAACTGTTTAGAGGTTTTCTTCATTTTTGTATCTATCTTTACTATATATCTCCATTTTTCTGACCACATGAGTCTTTAATTTGCTATCAATATAACTAGGATTAAAGCCGTGGCTTTGACAGCTGGATCCAACCCATTCTTTAGCTTTTTTCTGAGATTCTAGCCTCATGGCAGAGGTACTGGCTGGAGCCATGTTTATTTTCACAACTCTATGGTGTTTCAAGGTCCCTGCCACCATCAAAAAGTATGCAGTCAACTTTTCATCAACACCATTTAAGCGTTTTGTGGAAGGACTTCTTAAAAGAGCTCCAATGTTTTACAGCTAAAGTTGAGTCAGGAAGCCTCTCTTAAATGAGAGCACTTGCCTCTAGCAAGCAGAGCCCACCTGAGAAAGTGCTGCTATCAATGAGCCATGTTTAACTCTATTCTTTTCTATCTAGAATAACTTCCCAAGATCTCTCAGGTTTTCTGTGGATGCAGTTGTCCATGTTGGGTACCATTTATGGACTGAGATTTCTGTCCCACCCAGTCCATCAGCCTTTCAGTACCAAAGAAATACACAGAGGTCTACATTGATCCTAAACTGAATGGTCTAGTAGCTCAGGCTTCTTATTAACTCTTATAATTTATATTAGCCCATAATACTTGTCTGTGTTAGGCATGTGGCTTGGTACCTTCTTTGGTGAGGCAGCCACATCTTGCTTGCTCTGTGTCTGGCTTCCTCTGTGTCTGGGTGATGACTGCAGACTAAAACTTCCCTCTCCCAAGAATTCTTGTTGCCTCTACTTCCTGCCTGGTTACCCCACCTATACTTTCTGCCTAGCTAACTGGCCAATCAGCGTTTATTTAAACTACAAGTGACAGGGTACAGACCATTGTCCCAAAGCACATCATGGCTGCAGTATAGCAATCTTTGAGAAGAAATGGGAGCCACTAGCAAAGGGCTTCACTTAAGGGTGTTAAACAACTTGATCTGGTTGTAGTGATAATTTCAGAACACTGTGACTACATGAGATTATCAAAATGTACATATTACATGGATGAAATTTGTAATACAGTGAATTGTGTTTCAATAAGAGTGTTAATGAAAAGGTGAAAACATAAAATATATCTGTCTCTGAAAGTGATGGATGTGGGAGAATGGGTATCTAGCTTAGGCTTTCAAAGTTTATTAACAGTTATATTTGAGCAACCCTACAAATATTTAGTACCTTGCAACTCCTACTTTAAAGACTCACCTTAATGTCCTTTTATTTCAGTTCCTTGTGTCTGATTTATCAAGTATGGGTTTCATCAACAAAGGTGGAGTTGGGGGAGAAACAGAGGGAAGGAGGAGGGGATGGGGAGGGAAGTAAAAGAAAAAAGAAAGTATGCTGGGAGCTAAAAGAAGACAGGGGTAGAGTGCGCAGCAGAGTCCACCTTAGGGAGAGCAGGATGCTAGAATTATCAGAGAGGGAATTAAATAATAAATCCCAGTATATTAATAAATCCTATGGAATAATAAGACAATATTCAAATTGCATGAAGAATTTAAGAATTTAAGACAAGTGGAAACCCAATGAGAATATCACAGGAAATGTTTAAAACACATTTTAATGCAGAGAGGGAGAAGTAACTTTAATGGGCCCATTCGTTGACTAAAGAAAGTGTGGTCAGTCTGAAGAACTTCCAAATAGAAATATAAAAATAATATGACAGGAATGGAGGAACAAAAGAGAATGTGGAAGAAATAAGAGTCATAGGTATACACAGAATAATAGAAAAAGAAAGTAGAAAAAAATTAAGAAATTATATAAAGACCAAGAATTTCCCAAAGCAATTGTCTAAACCAAGAATAAACACCCAAATCCTACACATATGAGCATATCTCATGCAAAGTGCAGAAAACAATATAAAGAAAGGAAATCGTGGAAAACCCATACAGTCAGGGAGCACACCTTACCTACAGAGAAACAAGGATGTAAGATATAGTGGGGCTTTAGTCAGAAACCATGGAAGCCAATGTATGATGAACATTTATAATCAATAAAATTTTCCTTCAGAATAAAGAGGCCAAACATATTCTTACACAAAAATTGAGGAAATTGATTGCCAGTAGGGTTGCTCTATAGACTAATGGAATTCTCCAGAGAAATTGGTGCTATAGGATTGAATAATAATCCTACGTAAAATATGGACATTGACAAAGTAAAGAAAAAGTTTAATTTTTAGTTCTCTGGATTATAAAAAGTGTTATTTCTTGCTTGCTTAGCATATGAATAAATATATGAAATAACAGCACAGGAATGAAGAAAGCAGAAATGAAATTCACTAAATCATACATGATTAAATTTTTACAAATAGAGGAAAGATAGAAATGTGGCTACACAATGGATAAATGAAAGAGAATGAATAATTAAATAATATTACACTAGATTAGATAGATAGAAAAATAAAAATAGATAGAGAATAATCATAAAACATCAGCAAATAATTTTCAATAATAACAAAAAACACTGTGTGGATGGCCAATTAAAGGTAGATATTGTTATAATTAATATACAAGTCATACTCAAATATATGCTGTCTGTTAGAAACTAAAATCATTACATAAATGTAGGGATTTTATGGAAGTATGCAAAGAGTTTTTACAATATTTTCTGTTTTAAAATCTTCTATGACTCCATGAAATCTTTTTCATTTATTTATTTATCTATTTATTTAATGTACATACATGAAAGCATATGAACAATGATCATAAACCATGACTGTATATCACTTATTTTTAAAAAACCCTTAAAGGAGGACATTATAATGACTATAATGCCTAAAACAATTCAATAACTGATTTTTATCTCAAATTAATTGGTTCATAATTGAATAACATGAGGAATTTTTTGTTTCTAAATATATAAACAAACCATATTATCTTCACTACAATTTGAAGACAAAATATAGCAATATAAATATGTGAAAGTGGCATCATTCTCCTCAAAGAATGCTTCATTATCTTAGAATAAATTATGCAAATCACAAATATTTAAAAGTCAAGCTCTTTCTAACAAATAACCCAGGAAGAATCAGGGATGTTGGACAAGCCAGAGAAAGAGGTAGTCTCCTAAATTGTGGATTATTCATTCTTTGATGAGCAGTCCTAATGAGGTGACCTGTGGTGCTCTAGCCGGGGACACTGGGAATCTAGAGCTAGAAGTGACCTAAGGCAAGTTTGCTGCTTTTCTGAAATAGGCTGCCTGTGCTTCCATTGCAGAGAATGTGCAAAAAATATAGCAAGCTAATTAAGCAAAAGAGATCAATTGATCAGAAACCATCAAAGTAACATTTGGTCAATCCGATAGTGGAAAAAAATAGCAGTAAGTCATTTAAAGAATAATTAGACTTTCTCATATAAAAGAGAACATGTGATACTGAAGTCAAATATGATAACATGATATCAAACATTAACTAGGCAATATTAATAGTACTCACATGATTTTTCTAACTTTTTAGGAACATTTTCACACATATCTGAATAAGCTAGACAAGTATTTTATATCTATAGTTTGTTCATTCATGTTCATTCAAACTACATTAAAAATTACAAGTCAGGGCTAGATTGATATCTTATTCCATAAAGTACTTGCCATGTAAGAGTGAGGACCTAAACTATCCCCACTATTCCATAAAAAGCCAGACGTGGTGGTACACATTTGAAATCTCAGACCTGTGAGTCAGAGATTAAATATATCCTCAGAGCTCCCTTGCCAGAGAGGTCAACTTAATCAGGGAGCACCTGGTCCCAGTGAGAGACCCTGTTTCATGAAACAAGGTGGCAAATGCCTGAAACAGAACACTTATATCTGCACACAGGACCTCACATGTACATTCACACTCATGTATACATACACATACAAATAAAGATGTTCCTCTGTGCAAATATACATACACACACCACACACACAAAATGCAAGTCTCTCTTCACTGTATGATTTTGAAGAACAATTGAAAGAGTTGTTTCACTACCTCAAACATCTTGTAGATTTTTCTATAATCCAGTTATTTTTTTATTGATTTTTATTGAGCCCTACATTTTTCTCTGCTTCCCTCCCTGTCTCTCCCCTCCACCCTTCAACCCTTCCCCCAAGGTCCCTATGCTCCCAATTTACTCAGGAAATCTTTTCTTTTTTCTACTTTCTACTTCCCATGTAGATTAGATCTATGTAAGTCTCTCTTCGTGTCCTCATTGTTGTCTGAATTTTCTGGGATTGTGGTTTGTAGGCTGGTTTTCTTTGCTTTATATTTAAAAACAACATATGAGTGAGTACATGCAATAATTGTCTTTCTGTTTCTGGGTTACCTTACTCAAATTAACATTTTCTAGCTCCACCCATTTTCCTGCAAAATTCAAGATGTCATTATTTTTTTCTGCTGTGTAGTACTCCATTGTGTAAATGTACTACATTTTCCTTATCCATTCTTAGGTCAAGGGGCATTTAGGTTGTTTCCAGGTTCTGGCTATGACAAACAAAGCTGCTATCAACATAGTTGAGCACATTTCCTTATGGCACTAGGGAGCATCCTTTAGATATATACCTAAAAGTGGTATAATTGGGTCTTGAGGAAGGTTGTTTCCTAATTTTCTGAGAAATCACCAACCTGACATTGAAAGGTATTGTATCAGCTTGCATTCCCACCAGCAATGCAGAAGTGTTCCCTTTTCCCCACAACCTCTCCAGCATAAATTGTCATCAGTGTTTTTGATTTTGGCCATTCTTATAGGTGTAAGATGGAATCTCAGAGTTGTTTTGAATTGCATTTCTCTGATGACTAAGGATGTCCCACATTTCCTTAAGTGTCTTTCAGCCATTTTAGATTCCTTTGTTGAGTGTTCTCTATTTTGGTCTGTACTCCATTTTTTTTAAAATTGGATTATGTGTTCTTTTGGTGACCAATTTATTGAGTTCTTTGTATATTTTGGAGATCAAACCTCTGTCTGATATGGGGTTGATAAGACCTTTTCCCATTCTATAGGCTGTCACTTTGTCTTGTTGACCATGTACTTTGCTTTACAGAAGCTTTTCAGTTTCAGGAGGTCCCATTTATTATTTGTTTCTCTCAATATCTGTGCTGCTGAGGTTCTATTTAGGAAGAGCTGAGATCTGTTTTTATAGGATCCCTGTGGTCTCTAACAGCTCTCTCTCTTTTTTTCTTTTTTCTTAATGCATCAATTAAATAAAAACAAAGCTCCTAACTGGGGAATCACTGGTCATACTAGAAATTAGAGACTTAGTAAATGAGAAATAAAAGCATTCAATTTACCTTCTAAAATCTTCTCTCATATTCCAAACCACAAAATTTCATTAGCATCTGACTGCATTTTAAAAGCAATATTCTCTGACATATCACTACATTCTTAATCCATATATAGCAGCTGTATGATTGCAGACATGTGAAATTACCTTGCTTTTAAGAAAGCAAAAGTCTCACACAAACAATCTTGAATACAGCAATAACACAGATGTTTCTCTACTTGAGGTAGGCTGGGTGAGAAAATTAAATACATATAGCTAAGTTTCCAAGCCCTATTATTCTATATATTATCTTTATGATATTGGACAAAGCCCTCCATTTGTCTCAGTTTTGAAGGAAAATTCAGAGGAAGACATTGCATCATTAAAGGACGGATGCCTGATTAAAACCTCAGTAATGTGGAGAGGTTGGAATGTTTCAGTTCCAGAACCTCATTTCAATTTATTTTGGTTCATGTTATGAACATGGACACTATAAAGTAATCCCACACTAGATCATAATTGAGTACACTAAAGGGTTCTTTATTCAGGGGTAGATTCACAGATCACAGTCCTCTGCATGAATGGGAACCATGAAGCAAATCCAGCAGAGAGAGAGAGAGAGAGAGAGAGAGAGAGAGAGAGAGAGAGAGAGAGAGAGAGAGAGAATGCAAGGTTTAGGCTACATTTATAGAATGAGACCACACACAAGTGGGCTGGTATCTTAAAGGCTATTGGCTGAAGGAGTTCCCATGCCACTTCCACTTTTTCTCTAAATAAGAGAGTTCTAAGCCTAATACAAAACCATATACAATAAGAGCAAATATCAAGTATAAAAATTAGAATTACAACCAGCATAAACAATAATAAAGAAAGAAACATATGCTAAATGTGTCAATAATTATACTATCCAAAGGAGTCTAAGTCTTGTATTAGAAATTGTTTGACTAAGACATGAGAGGAAAGGAACTATGAATATCTACTTTTTAACGCCTTCAAAGGTATAAGAAGGGAGATAATATTACTTGAGTAGGCATAAAGTGCAATCAAGCAGCTTCCAAAATGTGCAATAAATGACAGAGACAACGGGCTGCCTGGGCAATCACCCAAAGTCTCATTTGCAATGTTGGAGCAACCAACTTTGGCTAAGGCCTAGAGTAACTGACAGACCATTTTCAGAGGCAGGAAAATTTTCAAAACCATCTAACCCTGCCCTGCAAGTTTCTACAGTCTTTTTTCTTTTATCCTGCTTGTCCTGTCCAGACACCATGCATTTTGTCAGTGGTCAAGGCATGGACAGTTCCTTGCCCAAAAGCCACTTTTGTGAAAAAGAAAACAAGCTCCAAGTGGAGTGTCTTCAGTGCTCAACATTCTCTCAGGAATTGATCAGTGCTGCCAGGAATAATTGTGTCTCATGTCAACAGAACCCTAAGTTATTTAAATGACATATTCTACAGTCTTTGAAGTGATTGAAGAGTACCTATTTATGCAGAATATATTCTATATGTATCTAAAGAACCTGATTAGTCTAACTATAAGTGTGACAAAATTTATGACTATTGACCTATAATTCTTAATACCTATATACCTTAAGGACTAAGACTTCATATTAGAATATTAAACAATCATTAAAGAACTGTGCAGCAAATGAAGACAATGACCTAAAATATAAAGAACAAATAAGTATCTTGATCAAAGGTAGAAATATATAGTGTAATATGATAAATATATCCTAAAACTCTATCAATTTATAAAATATCATAAACAGGTATGCATGCATAAAATCTGATAAAATAACTGCCTAGGTGTACAAATATTTAAACAGAAATAGGAGCATATTCAATATAATTTGAATTTGCATCAGTATATAAGAATCTATACCAAAGAAAATTGCCTATAAATAATAGCTCACAAATATTCACTCTATTACTCTCTATTATTAGTGTAAGTAAGTGCACACTAATCTACCTATTATTCCATCTAATTTCCTTTTTTATTTTCAAAGAGATCCCTGAGCCTACATAATTTCCACTCTAATCCCCAGCCCTATTAAAGTTATAATCCTAATTGAAGTCCCTATCCCTGAGGATAAACTTTGTTGGGAGAGGGGACGTTGTCTTCTAGAATTACTTCTAGCTGTCATGAGAGCAATGTTCTTTCTATGGGATCCTGTAAAATGAACATGATGTTAAAGTTTCAAGATTACTGTCTGGTATAATTGCAAGGAGTCTCCATGTAGTCGAAATTGTTTTTTCCAAGGTTCCTAATTGAAGTTCTGGCCAGAATCGATTAAGAAGGTACATCATTTCAGCTAACCAAGATGTAACCATCTTGAGAAGCTGGTAGTCAAAATCAGTCTTAAAGTAACATTATCAACATCAAGACATCATATCAACCAGGTAGTGTCATTGTCCATCTTCTTCATGAAAACTTCAAAGACTACTGCAGGAAAATTGATTGTTTATTGTGGAAAACTTAAACATTAATTATATGGACATATATTCAATGAAAGGTATGAATGAAACAAAAATAGGTATGAAAAAAGTAAAATTTTTTCTTCTTTCTGTCACATACCAGATGGCTCCTGACATAAGACAGAGACTCTGCATTTTTCTTTTAACAATATGGTTGGATTTTGAGAAGGATACCTATTGTCCAACTCCAAAGTCAGTTTGATTTTTAAGTGAATCTTGACTATTATTCTACTGGGCAGAATATATATATATATATCTTCAGAGATTAATTCCCTGCAGATGACCTGTCTTCATTTCTCTTTGTTTGGTTGTCCTTTCTGGATAGTTATCTTTTCCTCTTCAGGCTTCCAAACATCTAGAATCTCTTGACTTTTTGAAGATGACTATCTTTCTGCAAAGACAAGAACAGAACCCTGCCCCAAACTTTATGATGTTTCCTTACCATCTGTATCGTTGTTACCTCTATGGATGACACCTCTATAGAAACCTCTTGAGAAAAAAACTTTATTAATTTTGATGTTATCCATAGCTTTCCTTCTCCTGTGGAAACATGAGCAAAACCTCTTCCCCAATGTAACACATCTCCTGGTTTCTATTGTGAGTTTAACATATCCTTGCAATACACTGACTGATTTAATTCACAAGAGTTTTCTCTTATCCAATGTCTCTTTGCCACCATTGTGCCTTTCTCATTAGCTCTAAGAAAATTCAAGATTAATAAAGCATTATGCAATCTGTTTCTGGGGGTATTTTCCATCCCTTTCTGTTTGTTTAACATATTCTTTATAATTTAATTTGATCTTTCTATAACTGCCTGACCTGTAGGATTGTTAATATACCTGTAATATTCTTTATGTTATAATAAGCAAAAAAAACTGTTTCATTTTCTTAGAAATATATGCTAGACCATTATCTGTCTTTATTTGTGCATGTATACCCATGATGGCCATAACTTTTAATAAGTACATGCTTATTGAATCAACGTTTTCTGAGCTCAAAGCTGTTGCCCATTGAAAACCTGAATAAGTGTCAGTAGTGTGGTATACATATATTAATTTTCCAAAATCTGCAAAGAGGAACAAATCCATATGCCAGATTTCATTCCATTGAATACCTTTTGAGTTACTCCCTGCAGATAGCTGTGTTTGGTTATAGAGATAGCAAGTAGGTCAATCTTTTTATAATCTTCTTAGCTTGTTGCCATGTAATAGGAAACTTGTCAAACTTTTGCTATTGACATGATGACTTTATGAAATCCTGAGGCTTTCAGCACAGTTCCAATCAATAATTAATCAATTTCTTTATTACCTTATGCTAGAGAACCTGACGAACACATATGGGATCAGATGTATGTTATGTATATGGGGCAAAGCCTATTCCTGATTATATCTTGAACATGAATGAATAAGGAAGTCAATTCTGTATCAGCTGGTATAAATTCAGTGGTTTCAATATGCCAGACAACACTTACTGTATATTGTGAATCAGTAACTATTGAGAGGTTCTTTAAAATCCCTTAGTATTATGAGCAAAATTTTAAGGGCTTTATTTCACCTTCCTTAAATCTTCTGATTTGCAACCTGCCTTTCTTGATTTATTTGCATAAGTATAGAATGTATGGGCTCCATTATTGATGTGTCATGTACAATGCATGAAAGGAACCAAGTAGTTCTCGTTATAAGGTTAATTCTATCGCTTTGGGGGAAAATTGCTATTAATCTCTCCTAAAAAAAATAGCACAAGCTCTTTTTCAGCATTCATTGTCTCCCCATAATTTTAATTTTATCAGTAGTAAAAGGCACTATAATCTCTGCTGGGTATATTCCTGCTAGTTGTTGAAGTCTCAATTTTTCTTTTATAATTAATTCAGAGACCTTTTCCAAATAAATTTTTAATTTTTTACTTGGTTTATGTGGTAAAAACATCCATTTAAGATAACATCTTCCCTCTGCATTAAAATTCCTGTAGGAGAAATTCTGGAAGGCAATATGACTAGAATTCAATCAAGATTTGGATTCACCCAATTCACATGTGCCTCCTGTAATTTCTCTTCAACCACAGTTAATCCTTTCTCAGCTTCAGCTGTTAATTCCCTGAGACTGTTTAAGTCTTTATCACCATCTAAGGTTTCGTTTAAATGAATTATTAGATCAGGTGCTATCCCAACAGTCAGTCATAGATTGGAAATGTCTCCTAACAATCTTTGAAAATCATTAAAAGACCACGATCAGTTTCTCCTAATTTGTGTCTTTTGTTTTCTAATTTTCTGTAAACCTATTTTATAACCTACATAATTGACAGAATCTCCTCTTTGTATATTTTAGGAGCAACTTGTAATCCCCATTTAGACAAAACCTTCTTTACTTCTTCAAACATTCTTTCTAAAATATCTATATTTGAATCAGATAGCAAAATGTCAACCACATAATAGTATATTATAGATTTAGGAAATTATTTATATATTATTTCCAATGACTGACTTACAAAGTATTGGCACATAGTAGGGCTATAGAACATTCATTGTGCGAGGACAAGGCCCTGGTATCTCCTAGTATGCTGAGAATTATTATAAGTAGGCACTGTGAAGGCAAATTTTTCTCTGTCCTTTTCTTGTAAAGATATAGTGAAGAAACAACCTTTTAAATCTATAACTATAAGGCGCCATCTTTTAGGTAATAGGGAAGGCAAAGGAATTCCAGATTGTAGAAGACCCATAGGTTGAATTACCTTGTTGACAGCTCTTAGATCTGTAACCATTCTCCATTTTCCAGATATCTTTTTAACAACAAATACAGGAGAATTCCAAGGGCTGGTAGATTCTTCAATATGCTGAGCATCTAGTTGCTTCTGTACCAGCTGTTCTAAAGCCTGCAGTTTGTCTTCTGTTAAAGGCCATTGCTTAACCCACATTTGTTTCTCAGTTAACCATTTTAAAGGTAGGGCTGTTGGTACCTCTGAAGACTTGCTAGTTGCTTTGTGTTCTTGTACAGCCTCAATGGCTGGTGACCTTTGTTTATAGTACCTTATAATATCCTTTCTTGAAATTGGCCTTTGCCACATCTCCTAAATAATCCAGAAAATTGAGAGCTTCTATTTTTTGCCATTCCCAGAGGAGACATTATTTCTAGGAATTCCCTGTCTACAATCCCTTCTCAAACCTCCTATTGTACCACAATTAAAACATTTGGCATTTTTATGTTTCTTCATAACTTTGGAAATCGAGTCCCCAACCCAAGCCTCAATATTATAGTCAAATGTCTCAATGTTCATTGTATGCAGGAGCCATTCATCCATTGGTGCTGATCTAACATTTAAAGGCTCAAGTATCTTTTTGCATTCTAAGTTGGTATTTTCAAAAACCAGAGATCCAATAAGTACTTGTCCAGCTATTGGGTCTGTTATTCCTATTTGTACAGCCTTAGTTAATCTTTGTAAAAAGTCACTAAAGG
Source organism: Ondatra zibethicus (assembly GCA_004026605.1). Taxonomy (NCBI): domain Eukaryota; kingdom Metazoa; phylum Chordata; class Mammalia; order Rodentia; family Cricetidae; genus Ondatra; species Ondatra zibethicus. The sequence continues at coordinate 2,743 of PVIU01006059.1, read as the reverse complement.
GTTCTTTTCAGCCCTGTTTAGCCCTAATATATGATTCAATTCATTTTCTTAGTTCTTGAATGGAATGCTGTCCCAACCATTTAAGGCTGTTGTGTGGCATAGGGATAAGACATGTTCATCATAAAAAGCTTGATCCTAAGGCAGCAAAAGTGCCCTCACCAAGAATCTGATCTTGGGAGGCCTCAAATCCTTTTGCTTTTACTTGTTGTTCTAAAATTTTTGCCTTTTCTTACCAATAGCATTTCCACAGTAGTTGGGACCCATCTTCCAGGACTGCTGAAATTAATTGAAGCCAATCATGTGGGGTGACATTGCTGGAAGCCCATGTCTTTACCATCTCCCTAACAAATGGTGAATGCACATCATCAGATACTATGATTGCTTCAATCCTATAGGTTTCCATCTACATTCTTTGGATTCTTTTGGGCATTTAGAACTTGATGCTTTTTCAGAAGTGATTACAGGGTAGGAAGTTAAAACCCTGAGTAAGTCATCTCTGACTCTAATATGTACTGGTGATTATACCTTCTCTTCCTGTTTCTGTACCTTCTCTCCCTGCTCATCAGCTCTGATCATTTCCTCAATCATTTCAAATATTTTTACTACTGTCTTTTGTAAAGCCTGAATCTTTTGGCTTGTATATATTTCTAGTCACCTCATTGATGCATGTAGCCTTTGGTCTTCATTCTGCACATGTGATTCCAAGGTATAAGTTTTTCCTTTAAAGACAACATCTCATCCTTGGACATTATTTGGATAGTTTGCAGATTGCCTTCCTGGAGAGATACTATATTTGATAATCTATCATAACTTTTTAACAGATTTTGATTGTCAATTTCAACATCATGAATTCTTTCAGATAATTTCTCAGTACTCTTTGACATGGATTGAATTTTGTCTGTGAAATTAATGTTATCCTTTTCAATGGTATTAGTTTTTTCAGCTAACTTTTGTTTTTTATGGTATTAATCCTGTTAACTAGCTTTTCATCATCAGTCTGTAAAGACTGTATCATTTCTAAAAGTTCCTGAATCTTGGCTCTGCTATCAAACCATTTTCTTAAGGATATAATATGGAAAACAAAGCTAAGTCCCAATATACAATAAATGGATGTATCAGAAAAACTACATAAGCCTTGCAGAATCCATAGTATAAGCAAAAAGGTTATTAAATTTCTGAATGGTAATATTGTCTGCCATTATAAAACTTTCAAATTTATTTATTTACCTACATTCGGAGATTTCAGTAAATTGTTGTAGGTGTAATAAGCTTTATTGGACAGTATGTGTTGCAGTTGCAGCCACATGGTAGAGATGTAACTGGTGGTAGAGACACAACCAGTGGCAGCACGAATTGTACCGTGCTGCTTTGGTTCCGCATGTTGGTGCAGGGTTAAATACTGACCATTATGCTTTTCTTGACAAATTAAGAACAATTAAGTCAATTCCATACACAGAGAGATTTTTTTGGTGGCCATAATATCAAGGAGCCCAGAGCTCGCCAGCAGGGAACACAAACTAGAAGTTGCACAAGTCACTGCATGGCAGGGAGAGTGGCAGCAGGGGAAGCATGCAAGAGTTCAGGAAATTGCCAAGTCGCCATATGGTAGCTCCACTGTGGTAGGATTTTGGAGAAAAAAGAAAAAAATAAGTAGGTGAAGTCAAGCCAGGCAGACGGTATTGGGAGATGTTCTGGGTCATGAAACTTTTGGACCTTTTGCGTTTATCTGGTAGAAGTGGATTTGGGATTCACATGGGTTCCACATGAAGACAGGCATTATAAAGTAAACCCACACTAGCTTATAATTGAGTGTAATAAAGGGTTCTTTATTCAGAGGTAAACTCACAGATCACAGTCCTCTGTATGAACCAGGAACAGGAACCGAATCGAGCAGAGGAGAGAAAGAGACCACACAAGCTTTATGACTTCATTATAGTATAAGACACCATGCCCAAGTGGGCTGGTATCTTAAAAGTTATTAACTGAAGGAGTTTCCACAGCAATGCCACCCCCTAATAACTGTTACTTGAACACTCTATGTAGCATGTAAAATTCTAACAAAGTCAAATCTTTTGTAATGTACCAATTTAGCAAAACCCTAGCTTTCTTTCTAAAATCTAAGAATTCTTTCAAATAATATCTAATGATTATAGCAGTGTTCTCCTCTTCTAGCTTTCAACCACCTACCTGATATACCCACAAATTGTTTGAAAAGCACCTTGATTTACCAAATTCTTTGTTCTGTTACTATAAAGTTTTTGCGAAATTTCTACTTCACTGGAACTAAGTATTTGGGAAATTTAAATATGTTCCTGGGCTAAGGTGACTCACATTTGACTACAGAAAATTTACCGTTTTTCTTTCATTTAATCTTTGAGGTGAGAACTGTTTCTTCCCTGACATAGTATTAGCTCAATCCTTTGGAAACAAAGATTGTAATGTACAGCCTTCTCTGTCCCTGTTCAATTTACAATTGTTTGCCCATTATTTGGGAAATTCAGCAAGTTACTTTAGGAAAGTTTTACAATGATAATGAAAATAGTAAGATTTTTTTTTCCATACATTGTTTTGTTTTATTTTTTCCATTCAAGAACATAATTAAAGATAAAAAAAATTTTTTTTTCCTTTCTTCCCCTTCTCCCGGTCCCCTCCCACTACCCCCCACCCCTCCTCCCTCCCCCTTCTTCCTTGAAAGAGGGCATGGTGCCCTGCCCTGTTGGAAGTCCAAGGCCCACCCCCATCC